>JARYGA010031072.1:0-26512 GCA_030545235.1 Helianthus tuberosus
AGATAAGGGTAGATTACAAATTTACTTTTGATGTCATTATAGCATTCTTTTCCATTGCCAATGTTTCAACTACAACCTGCATTCTTTTCCATTGTTAATGTTTCAACTACAACCTATCATACCAACCATCAGAAATCAAAACAACCAATAACCAATTCTTAGTCTAGATTCGAATCATACCAGTTTTTGGTTTCTTCTTTCACGAATTTCTATTGTGAAACCGAGTAATTTGTTCCTAGTTCTTCAATTACTGCATTCAGTTCTTCTTACTTTGCACAATAGATCAAATGTGTTGAATGGGCTGAAGGTGACCCCGAGTGTATATTTTTACTATCTCTAAGGTGGCTTTATATAATGGACAGATTAGTATTTAATTATAAGAGTAGGAGTTGGGTAGAAAGTGAGTTTTTCCTAGAAAGTCTAGGAAGCAATCAGAATGCGACATGTGGCATTGAAGATTTTTAACTAGAAGGGCAATTGTGTACTTTCACATTCTATTTTTATTTTTGGAATTTATGTTCATTAACTAACTATCCATGTCCATATTTTGTAACCGTTTTTCTCCATGATTTTCTGAATAATTTGTTTTCAAAATCTAAACCAATCGCATATTCCATTGTTCAGAAGATTACTGGAAATTATCAGCATGTTCTTGGTGCTGTGTTTTAACAGTTTACAGGGCTAAAGTCAATTTTTTATAGATCCCACAATATAAAGATGGTAAAACACAGCGTATGAATCTGCTTGCTGCTAAAACACAACTGTATGAATCTGAATGCTAAAACACAACTGCATGAATCTGCTTGCTGTTAAAACACAACTGTATGAATCTGCTTGTTGTTAAAACACAACTGTATGGATCTGAATGCTAAAACACAACTGTATGAATCTGCTTGTTGTTAAAACACAACTGTATGAATCTGAATGCTAAAACACAACTGTAATGAATCTGCTTGCTGTTAAAACACAAATGTATGAATCTGAATGCTAAAACACAACTGTATGAATCTGCTTGCTGTTAAAACACAACTGTATGAATCTACTTGCTGTTAAAACACAATTGTATGAATCTGAATGCTAAAACACAACTGTATGAGTATGAATCTGCTTGCTGTTAAAACACAACTGTATGAATCTGCTTGCTGTTAAAACACAATTGTATGAATCTGAATGCTAAAACACAACTGTATGAATCTGCTTGCTGCTAAAACAGAACTGTTTTAATTTGCTTGCTGTTAAGACACATCGTCAAGAAAACGGAGATGATAAGAACAGTATTTGAATGGTGATGATGAACTCGGAGATGGTGGAGATGGAGAAGTGTTTTAATTTGATCCGGTGCTCTCCATCCTTTCTAAAGTTATCTTCTTCCATGATTGTAGTTATTTTTGGTAGGGATTGGGGTTTTGAAGATGGGTTTGGAGAGATAGAGGGAAAATCGCGTGAAATTAGGGACTGGGTTTGACTGACGGTTATCTAATTGATTTAAAACACGATATATTGACAAAATTGCCCCTAGTCTTTCAAAACAATGAATTAAATAAACTAAAAAATTACAAGATTGCCATTGACTTCATCTTAACCATTAAACACACCCATTGGATGGCCCAGATCGCATCCTAGACTTTCTAGGAAAAACACACTTTCCGTAGGATCCCTACTCTTAATTATAAATTTTAGTAATCACATTTCAAACATTAATTTTTTACAAAATTCAAGAGAAACAAATGTTTGTGGTCAACCCAAGCGAACTCACTCTGACCCATTATGGCATAAAGCCATAAAGTGCCGGCTCTAATCCATTATACTACCTAAGTGAACAACCCTTTTCATTATCTGCCTATCTTTGGAGCTTGTGTTCACTTATTTGCTGCCAATATGATCTTTTCTTTTTGCACTTTTAGATGCAACTAAATGTCAAAATAATGGTAGCAGCTGAACAAATAAGTCTATTAAAAAAAGCAGAAACTTGATTAGAAAACATGACAAAGAAATATAAATGTAACAATTTGAGCATATAATTACAAGAATACGCCATTTGTCAGTTGATGGCAAAAACTAATTGATGAGCATGCAAGCAATACCCATGGTCCAGGAACAGGATTTGTAGGCATGTAATACCTTAAAAAAATAACAAAATAAAAAAGCAATTACTACATGCATTCAGATTCCAAATATAGAGAACCTAGTTAATTATGCCCAACAAACCAAGCCACTTTAAAATGCTAAAACTAAATTAATTATGCTCAATGAATCAAACAACCTTTACAATTCTAAAACTATAAAAAAACACTCAATTAGTTATGATCAATAAACCAAAATTATTGATGTGTAACCCTTAAGGAGAAATAAAACTTCTTAGAACTTTGGATAAGGTGTGTTACCCATTTTTTGTAAATATTCCATCTGCAGCTTCCGCCTCTAGGCATAAAGTAACATAAAGTGGATCACCAGCCATAAAGAAATGTAAAAACCATGAACTCCATAAATTCCAAAAGGGGTTGTATAATTAATAATAATTTGGTAGAAAAAAACTATGAGCATAATCCTTTGGCAAAAGACAGACCTTCAACATGCAGTTCTACACTTCTACATATTAATCTTTTGGTTTGACAAACCGAATCATTCAAATCCAAGTAACTGTAACTATATACTCCAATAATAACCATATCACTTCTAAACCTAAAACAAACACTAAAACCCTAGTCCCCAAATCTGCATGTATCAGAATCAAACCTTGATTTTTGTTGGATTTAGTTAGTCAGACCCAAATACAACCCTTAAATCGGTACAAATAATTTTGTTAAACAACCTCAAACAGATGCATGTTTCAATCTTAATCGAGAATCATTGCTACTGAACCGAAATAGACTAAAAAACTAACCTGATTGTTCCTGATTTGGACCTAATAGTCGACCGCCTCCATTCTTCTTCGCACCTGAACAATAAAAAATGATGCAATAACCCAAAGCACACCGATAACAGCTTTAATCTTCAAAATTTATTAGGCTTGGAATCATCATAGCCTAAATCAGAATAAATCCAGTCAAAAGGGCACCAAAGAGAGATTTCGAGTCATAAGCATGTAAAATTACATATACAGTAAGAACAAACAATTTTTAATGCTAAAGTCCTAATTTCTAAGAGCTTATACCTGCCGGAATCAACTGTAACCGATGGCGGAGCACGGCGGCGGAGGAGGATGTTGTCCGCTGATGGATCTGTTCCGTTCAGAACCGATGCACTTAGTATAAATCATCATTCCTATCGTGTCTGCTCACTTGACTGCTTCTTATCTCGGAGATATTGGAGAGAGAAAGTGGTGAATGAATATATATAGAGAGAGAGTAATTGATTAAAGAAGAGGTTACCAATAATCATGTATGCTATATATGTATATGGTTTGAATTTTGAATCTGTAGCCAGAATTTTGAATTTTGAATGTGAGCAGAGGTTTGAATTTTGAATGTGGCCAGAGGTTTGAATTTTGTATTGATGAAATGTATTTTAAAAGATTTTATATTAAGCTTTATGATGCAATAATGACATAAGAAAGGCATTGTTGGCTAGCATGGATGGCTGCCACGTTAGCTTTTCTTATGTCAGCGTCATTTGCACTTTTATAGAAAGTATAGATTGGTATAATTCGATGATGACAGTTATACATAACACTAGATTATCACCTGTGAATACTCACGGATTCGAATATTTAAGTTATTTAAAACTCAACTATATATATATATATATATATATATATATAGAAACAAGATCAGGAGAAAACGGTGAAAAGTGTGAAAAAGGTGAGAACGGATCCTGGCCGACCACGTGGTATAGCGCGCTAAATGATATGCACGGGTACGATTGTCATTGTTCGCGTTTCCCTAAATAATGGCATTATGATTCCGTTCCAAACAAAATTTCAATAGAAATGGCGTTTTGATCTTTATGTCTGTTTCAATGGCATTTTTTTTCAAAGTAATTTTTTAATGGCGTTTATGTTTCAATGGCGTTTTATCTATATTCAACAGATATGGCATTTTATTTTATGGCGTTTAATAACATAAATGATACATGGCGTTTGACAACACACACAAATGATATATGTCGTTCAATAAGACAATCACAGACGATACATGTCGTTTAATAACACAAATGATACATGTATTGGCGTTTTGTAACAAATCTATCAAATGATACATGTTTTGGCATTTAATAACACACACAAATAATATATGTTTTTCAATAAGACAATCACAGATGATACATGGCGTTTAATAACACAAATGATATATGTAAAATTACGTTCTCGTACATTTAAACAATATTAAACAAACGATACATATTTTGGAATTTAGTAACAAACTATAAAATTATATTACATGCTATATGGAGTTTTACAAACAAACATCATAAAAAGTAACAATATGTACCATGTTTTCTTGTTGTCTTCTTACATTGCTCAGTGGTTTTTTGGCGTTTTGGAGCAGATGACCCTTCCTCTTCCACACCCATAGAAACTACAAATTTATTGTTAAATTAGAACGACAAAAACATCATAAAACTAGCACAATGTAAATCGAAGTTAACTCACTATTTTTTTTGCCTCTAGATCTGGTTTGACCTTTTGACGCCATAATATTTGTTGTTTCACGTTTTCTAGGGTTTTCACATTTTCCGTAGGAATTAAGGAGGTTTCTCTGGGAAGTATAAATGTTTCGGTCACTTTTGATGTGTTTTGTAGATGAACATTTACCATTTTGCCCTTATTGAAGTGCGTACACTTTAAAAAGTTTATGTTATTTACGAAAACGCCACCGTGCAATCTTAGCCATAAATTGTTTTGATCTGATGATCCATAAGCGTTCTCACCGTTCTCACACTTTTCACCGTTTTCCCTAAATCCTGACCATAATTATATATATATATATATATATATATATATATATATATATAGAGGCCGGTTAACGTACAATACCTCTTATCATACATTATGTACGCGATGCCCTCAGCCGTACGATCTTCAATCGATCAAACGCGGGCGAAACTAATTTAAATGATTAAATTAATCATTTTAATATATCTAAATCATATCAGGAAGGTTAAAAACGTCATTGCGAGGTCATAAATCTCTGTAATTGACCGATGATGGTTCAAAATCAAACCCTAAATCAAATTCAAAAACCTGAAAATCTTCTTCCCCAACCTCCCTTCGTTCCTTTTAGTGCGATATCGATAGTAAGAACTAGTAATTTGGGAGTTGTAAGGGTCAAACGGAAGAAGACTGACAATGATCGACCAATAATGGAAGAAGATGAACAGTAACACACACACACAGATTTTTCACATGCGATATTCAATTTTCCACATGCGATTCTACACACCCCATGCCATTTTTCACATTACCTCATGCTAGCCATTTTTTCACATGCGATATTCAATTTTTCACATGCGATTCTACACACCCCATGCCATTTTTCACATTACCCCATGCCATTTTTTCACATGCGATATTCAATTTTCCACATGCGATTCTACACACCCCATGCCATTTTTCACATTACCCCATGCCATTTTTTCACATGCGATATTCAATTTTCCACATGCGATTCTACACACCCCATGCTATTTTTCACATTACCCCATGCTAGCCATTTTTTCACATGCGATATTCAATCTTCCACATGCGATTCTACACACCCCATGCCATTTTTCACATTACCCCATGCCACTTTTTCACATGCGATATTCAAATCTTCCACATGCGATTTTGTCCATCTACACACCCCATGCCATTTTTCACACTACCCCATGCTAACCATTTTTTCATATGCGATATGTATTGAATTCGCACCAGATCTGCACCTGATCGAACGGCTGGGATAATCGCGTACGTATCGTACGATAAGCGCATTTGTATTTTACTCTTTACCTATATATATATATATATATATATATATATAAGGTAAGGTTCATGCGAAAACCACCTTTATTGCGAGAAACGCGAGAACCAATGTGAACACAACCGAAAATAGCTAAAAAAACCTAACCCCCACCCCCCCCCCCCCCAAAAAAAAAAAACCCTAACCCCCCCTAAGCTAAATGCTAAAAACTAAAACCCCCAAAAAACCTTAAAAAAAAACCTAACCCCCCCCCAAAAAAAAACCTAAACCCCCCCCCCCCCACCACCCCCATGCTAAAATGCTAAAAACTGAACCCCCAAAAAACCTAAAAAAAAAAATCTAAAAAAATAAAAAAAACACACAATTTTTTTTTTTAAAATTTTTTAAGTTAAAATCGCTACTTTTAGTAGCAAAAAAAAAATTAATTTTAAAAAAAAAATATTTATTTTTGCCTACTAAAAGTAGCGATTTTTTTATAAGAAATATTAAAAAAATTTGTGTGTTTTTTTTAGCTATTTTTAGGTATTTTTGGTTCTGTTCACATTTGTTCTCGCAGTTCTCGCAATAAAAGGGTGGTTTTTAACGGATCTTGACACTTGTAGGGCCTCACAGAATCCCCATGGTGAACTTCAACCCTAACTCCTCGAAGAGCTCTCTTCACCTGAAAGTTACAATCCCCATAAAAGAAACTATGAGCTTGTTCCAATCATTCAAACTATACACACATGATATTAACATATGGCTCAATAGAAGGGTATACCTTGATACGTTCTTGATCCTTGTTGAGAAAGTCTTTAACAAACTTAGATACCAACTTGTTTTCATAGAAAGCCCGAGCTGACATGTCTACAAACAAAATATTAAAAATAATTAATCAGATTAACATTCTATAAAATGAACACAAAACTAAAAACAGAACAGTTGAGAAACAAATACCAATGTTCAGTGATAGTCCCATTTGTGTAGGTCGTAAACTCTGTTAGAAGCCCTTCCAATGCTCAATACCGTCACCAAGTGCGCCTTTACCAAATACATTAATATGTTGTTTTTAAAAATTTCAAAATGTTGTTTAAAATCATTACAAGGATTGTTAAAAAATGACCAAAAAGAAAACTCTGTTTAAAAGAGTAAACCACTCTTTTAGTGGTTCAAAAGTTTGTTTGACCAAAGTCAAACCACCATTTTAACCCAACAGTGATTTCAAACATCTGTTTTCTCCAGAAAACACTGTTTTAACCCAACAGTGGTTTCAATCACTGTTTTCTCCATAAAACACTATTTTAACCCAACAATGGTTTCAAACATCTGTTTCCATCCATTTGTTGACCAAAGCCAACAGATGTATCAACCACTGTTTTATTTTCTAACATATGTTCACAACAAACAGAGGTTTCAAAATATAAAACATACCTTTGCCTAATACATGTTTCACAATAAACAGAGGTTTCAACTTCTTCTTCGGTACATCGCCACCACTCTCACTCAACCTCTCTTTTCTCTTATTATCACACTTCATCAACAGTTACATATGTTTTCTTGTCTCCAAAATAGGGATTCGAGTCTAAAGCTTCTCAAAATGGACCGTAAAATGAGCTGGCGTGTCTAGACACAACAAAAGCAGACATGTTTTGAGAAAACCAGCCAACTCAAAAGCAATAGATAAGGGTAGATTAGAAATTTACTTTTGCTGTCATTATAGCATTCTTTTCCATTGCCAATATTTCAACTACAACCTGCATTCTTTTCCATTGTTAATGTTTCAACTACAACCTATCATACCAACCATCAGAAATCAAAACAACCAATAACCAATTCTTAGTCTAGATTCGAATCATACAAGTTTTTGGTTTCTTCTTTCACGAATTTCTCTTGTGAAACCGAGTAATTTGTTCCTAGTTCTTCAATTACTGCATTCAGTTCTTCTTACTTTGCACAATAGATCAAATGTGTTGAATGGGCTGAAGGTGACCCCGAGTGTATATTTTTACTATCTCTAAGGTGGCTTTATATAATGTACAGATTAGTATTTAATTATAAATTTTAGTAATCACATTTCAAACATTAATTTTTTACAAAATTCAAAAGAAAAAAATGTTGGTGGTCAACCCAAGCGAACTCACTCTGACCCATTATGGCATAAAGCCATAAAGTGCCGGCTCTAATCCATTACACAACCTAAGTGAACAACCCTTTTCATTATCTGCCTATCTTTGGAGCTTGTGTTCACTTATTTGCTGCCAATATGATCTTTTCTTTTTGCACTTTTAGATGCAACTAAATGTCAAAATAATGGTAGCAGCTGAACAAATAAGTCTATTAAAAAAAGCAGAAACTTGATTAGAAAACATGACAAAGAAATATAAATGTAACAATTTGAGCATATAATTACAAGAATATGTCATTTGTAGTTGATGGCAAAAACTAATTGATGAGCATGCAAGCAATACCCATGGTCCAGGAACAGGATTTGTAAGCATGTAATACCTTAAAAAAATAACAAAATAAAAAAGCAATTACTACATGCATTCAGATTCCAAATATAGAGAACCTAGTTAATTATGCCCAACAAACCAATCCACTTTATAATGCTAAAACTAAATTAATTATGCTCAATGAATCAAACAACCTTTACAATTCTAAAACTATAAAAAACACTCAATTCGTTATGATCAATAAACCAAGATTATTGATGTGTAACCCTTAAGGACAAATAAAACTTCTTAGAACTTTGGATAAGGTGTGTTACCCATTTTTTGTAAATATTCCATATGCAGCTTCCGCCTTTAGGCATAAAGTTACATAAAGTGGATCACCAGCCATGAAGAAATGTAAAAACCATGAACTCCACAAATTCCAAAGGAGGTTGTATAATTAATAATAATTTGGTAGAAAAAAACTATGAGCATAATCCTTTGGCAAAAGACAGACCTTCAACATGCAGTTCTACACTTCTACATATTAATCTTTTGGTTTGACAAACCGAATCATTCAAATCCAAGTAACTGTAACTATATACTACAATAATAACCAAATCACTTCTAAACCTAAAACAAACACTAAAACCCTAGTCCCCAAATCTGCATGCATCAGAATCAAACCTTGATTTTTGCTAGATTTAGTTAGTCAGACCCAGATACAACCCTTAAATCGGTACAAATAATTTTGTTAAACAACCTCAAACAGATGCATGTTTCAATCTTAATCGAGAATCGTTGCTACTGAACCGAAATAGACTAAAAAACTAACCTGATTGTTCCCGATTTGGACCAAATAGTCGACCGCCTCCATTCTTCTTCGCCCCTGAACGATAAAAAATGATGCAATAACCCAAATTACACCGATAACAGCTTTAATCTTCAAAATTTATTAGGCTTGGAATCATCATAGCCTAAATCAGAATAAATCCAGTCAAAAGGGCACTTAGTATAAATCATCATTCCTATCGTGTCTGCTCACTTGACTGCTTCTTATCTCGGAGATATTGGAGAGAGAAAGTGGTGAATGAATATATAGAGAGAGAGAGAGTAATTGATTGAAGAAGAGGTTACCAATAATCATGTGTGCTATATATGTATATGGTTTGAATTTTGAATCTGTAGCCAGAATTATGAATTTTGAATGTGAGCAGAGGTTTTGAATTTTGAATGTGGCCAGAGGTTTGAATTTTGTATTGATGAAATGTATTTTAAAAGATTTTATATTAAGCTTTATGATGCAATAATGACATAAGAAAGGCATTGTTGGCTAGCCTGGATGGCTGCCACGTTAGCTTTTCTTATGTCAGCGTCATTTGCACTTTTATAGAAAGTATAGATTGGTATAATTCGATGATGACAGTTATACATAACACTAGATTATCACCTGTGAATACTCACGGATTTGAATATTTAAGTTATTTAAAACTCAACTATATATATATATATATATATAGAAACGAGATCAGGAGAAAATGGTGAAAAGTGTGAAAAAGGTGAGAACGGATCCTGGCCGACCACGTGGTATAGTGCGCTAAATGATATGCACGGGTACGATTGTCATTGTTCGCGTTTCCCTAAATAATGGCGTTATGATTCCGTTCCAAACAAAATTTCAATAGAAATGGCGTTTTGATCTTTATGTTTGTTTCAATGGTGTTTTTTTTTCAAAGTATTTTTTTTTTAATGGCGTTTATGTTTCAATGGCGTTTTATCTATATTCAACAGACATGGCATTTTATTTTATGGCGTTTAATAACATAAATGATACATGACGTTTGACAACACACACAAATGATACATGTCGTTCAATAAGACAATCACAGACGATACATGTCGTTTAATAACACAAATGATACATGTATTGGCGTTTAGTAACAAATCTATCAAATGATACATGTTTTGGCATTTAATAACACACACAAATTATATATGTTTTTCAATAAGACAATTACAGATGATACATGGCGTTTAATAACACAAATGATATATGTAAAATTACGTTCTCGTACATTTAAACAATATTAAACAAACGATACATGTTTTGGAATTTAGTAACAAACTATAAAATTATATTACATGCTATATGGAGTTTTACAAACAAACATCATAAAAAGTAACAATCTGTACCCTGTTTTCATGTTGTCTTCTCTCGTTGCTCGGTGGTTTTTTGGCGTTTTGGAGCAGATGACCCTTCCTCTTCCACACCCATAGAAACTGCAAATTTATTGTTAAATTAGAACGACAAAAACATCATAAAACTAGCACAATGTAAATCGAAGTTAACTCACTATTTTTTTTGCCTCTAGATCTGGTTTGACCTTTTGACGCCATAATATTTGTTGTTTCGCGTTTTCTAGGGTTTTCACATTTTCCGTAGGAATTAAGGAGGTTTCTCTGGAAGTATATATGTTTCGGTCACTTTTGATGTGTTTTGTAGATGAACATTTACCATTTTGCCCTTATTGAAGTGCGTACACTTTAAAAAGTTTATGTTATTTACGAAAACGCCACCGTGCAATCTTAGCCATAAATTGTTTTGATCTGATGATCCATAAGCGTTCTCACCGTTCTCACACTTTTCACTGTTTTCCCTAAATCCTGACCATAAATATATATATATATATATATACACACATATATATATATATATATACACACATATATATATATATATATATAAGGTAAGGTTCCTGCGAAAACCACCTTTATTGCGAGAAACGCGAGAATCAATGTGAACATAACCTAAAATAGCTAAAAAAACCCTAACCCCCACCCCCCCCCCCCCCAAAAAAAACCTACCCCCCACCACCCCAAGCTAAAATGCTAAAAACTAAACCCCCAAAAAACCTAAAAAATAAAAAAAAAAATCTAAAAAAATCAAAAATAAATCTAAAAAAATAAAAAAACACACAAATTGTTTTTTTTTTAATATTTTTTAAGTTAAAATCGCTACTTTTAGTAGCAAAAAAAAATTAAAAAAAATTTAAAATTTTTTTTTTAAAAAAAAGACTAAAAGTGTGAGAAGGATAAGAAAGAATCTACACCATTAGATCTTTGATCTAATGGTTTAGATTAATAGGGACCAAATTGTAAAATTTGTTTTATTTTTTTGGACTGAATTGAAAATTATAGGGGTAATAAAGTCTTTATATCCATTCAAAATAGGAAACTGTAATCAAAATCCCTACAATTTCGATCTCTCTATCCAATCGCACGACCAGAGCTCTCTCTCTCTCTACAATTTCGATCTATCTCTCTTCATCGCAGTGGAGCGGCTGCGGCGAGCGGCAGCGGCGGTGGTGGTGCCGGATCGGCAGTGGTGGTGCAGCGGTGGTGGTGCGGTGGTGGTGGTGCCGGATCGGCAGTGGTGGTGCGGCAGCGGCGATCTCTCTCTCTACATCGCACGACCAGATGATCTCTCTCTCTCTCTCTCTCTACACGACAGCAGCGGCGGAGCGGCAGTGGTGGTGCCGGAAGTAGAGAAGATGATACAGAGGTTTAATGATTATTGAATGGTGTTATATATGTGCTGATTATTGAATGGTGTTATATATGTGCTGAATGGTGTTATATTCTTTATTGAATGGTGTTATATTCTTTACTGAATGGTGTTATATTCTTTACAGAGGTGTAATGATTATTGAATGGTGTTATATATGTGCTGAATGGTGTTATATTTTTTACTGAATTGTGTTATATTCTTTACTGAATGGTGTTCTATTCTTAACTGAATGGTGTTATATACTTTCTGAATGGTGTTATATACTTGGTGAATGGTGTTATATACTTGTTGAATGGTGTTATATACTTGCTGAATGGTGTTATATAATTATTGAATGGTGTTATATATGTGCTGAATGGTGGTTGCAGTGTTATTCGTAGTGTTTTTTTAGAGATCTTTTAAAAAAATCCTGTTCCTATAATTAAGGTGGCGGTTATGGTAAGTTTTGAATTAATTATAAAATTACTTGTTTACCCTTTTGAATTAATTTAGATGGAGGACGCATGTCATCTCCACAATATTTCTCACCTTTCTCACACTTTTAACCTTTTTTACTATAACCTTACCCTATATATATATATATATATATATATATATATATATATATATATATATATATCGGGTAGGGTTCATGCGAGAACCACCTTTATTGCGAGAACCGTGAGAACCAATGTGAACAGGGGGCAATATTGTAAATAACAAACAACTTTTAAAAAAACCCGCATACCTGATTCCCTTTACCATCGGACTTCAAGCATAAAATAAATTACATTTAATAAAAACTCACATCCAATATCTGAACTCTTATTTGAACTGTGATCACATCCAAATATCTCAACATTCCTCAACCTGATTCCCTCAACAATTCGTCGATTAAAGTCGTTTACATCATCGTCCCGAATACATCATCACTTCACCATCATCAGTTCACCATATCGAAGCATCTGGATTGATATTTTATATCAGATTTGGGAATTTACCAGCAGATATTTTATATTTCGTCATATAATCGAGGTTAGTCCCCATATTTGGTCTGGTGATTATAAGAATAAATTTGTTTTTGCACTTTCATATGTTAACATGATGCTTAATTGTCGATTCAGATTCTTTATATGTTAATATGACCATTAAATCGTAGTTTCATATCTGCATTAGCGAAAATGGTTTGATGTATATGATGTTTGAGGGATTCAGGGTAATTGTTGTGATACACCGACATGTAATGTGGTAGGTATGTGTTTTTTTTGTATGTAGGTTTTGTTACTGAATAATTTTAAATATATTTGGTGGTAATACAGAATTTGAGTTGGCAATGGTTAAGTTATTCTATTGAAGCAAACATTACATGTTGATATTGTCGGTCATGTTAATGCATATGTGCACATAGTTATGCACATGTGCATAGTTAATATGGTGATGATAAAGTTGATGCATATATTGTTAACAAGGTCATTTATGTTGATGCGCATGTGCATAGTTAATATAGTGATGATAAAGTTGATGCATATGTTGTTAACAAGGTCGTTTATGTTTATGCACATGTGCATAGTGTACATGGTGATGATAAAGTTAACGTTAATGCACGAATTTATTGATAATTTATGTTTATTGATCTTATTTTTTATTATTCTATTATTTTTTTTTTTGTATATTATTGTATATAAACAATAGGAAAAAATCGAAGAAAGTAACTTTGTTTTGAAGTCAATGGATGAAGGGTCAAAAAAATGTCGGATGCAATGGAAGATGATTATGCGACATGCAATGGAAGATGATTACGCGGCAGTTAAACAAAGAGGTAAAAAATTGAAAAAATAACTTTTGTTTTGTCTATTATTTTTTATCGAAGCAAACCTGTTGATAAGCTCAGTCATGTTAATGCACATGTGCATAGTTTACACAAATGCATATTTTGCCAGATTATTTCAATTAGGTCAGTCATATGGATGCAAACGTGCAGTTAGGCACATGTGTGTAATTTGCCAGAATATGTTTATAAGGTCATTCATGTTGTTGTACATGCACATAGTTATACACATGTACATAGTTTGCCAAAATTTTGACATAATATGTTAACAATGTAATTTATGTTGATGCACATGCGCATAATGTATAGAGCAATGATAAAGTTAATGTTAGTGCACATATTCGTTGAGATTGTATGTTTGTTAATCCTATGTTTTTTTGTTTTGTTTATATCGTGGATCGATAACGGAAGAAATTCAAAGAAGGTAACTTACGTTTTGAAATCAAGGGATGAAGGGTCAAAAATTGGTCAGATGCAATGGAAAATGATTACACAACGGTTAAACAAAGAGGTAAAAATGGTTGATTAATATTCGATAATGCAGTTGGGAGTTTATGCACATGTGCATCCCTTTATTACCTTCACGTTAAATGATATCATTTATGTACACATTAAATATATCACATGTAGGTGCACAAGAAGAAAAAAAGCATAAAGAGGAGGACAAGTGAGCGAAATCACGATGAAAAAATCGAACAAGTAAATGAAATCACGATGAAAAAATAAAAAAAGTAAACGAAATCCCTTTATTACTTCACAGTTTGCGGGGTAGTTTGATGGGTGTTCACTATGCGACATATGAAGATGTATAATGGGAGTGGTGAGAAGTTTGATTGCATATTCAGCAAAGATAAATAAATTCAAGACTTGCAACTTAAGAACATGAGGATAAAGATAGCAACAAAATTACCAGTATCAGAGGCGAATGATCATGTTTGTTAATATATAGTGTATTATGTTGTTTGGTAGAGGGAATGTCGGTACTGCACATATGCATAGTTTGAAATAGCATACATATTGGAATTGTATAATGCATTACAGATGGTTATATTTGTTAATTTAGGATGTAATACGTTGTTTGTTATAGTATATGTTGGTGGTGTATATGTGCAATAATGATTGTTGATCAGATTATGTGATTCTTATGATGAGGGTGTTATATTTAATTGTTGTAACACAAAAGTTGTGTGATAATGTGTTAATGTTGTTAATGCCCATGTGGAGTGAAACAGTAAACATGTATGCACATCTGCATTGTTCGAAACAGTAACCATGTTGGTAATATATGTTAGGTGGTCAATAATGAAATTACACATGATTATGTTTAATAAGTAATTGATAATAAAGTATCATGATCGTAATCACAATCTATGAATATGAAAACAGATAGTACAAAAAATGATTGTAAGCAAAAAAAAAAAAAAAAAACATAAACAAGATGAATAATGCTTAGAAATTGTTTGACATCATATATAGGCTAATAGAGGATCGTCGGTTGATTTAGGATGTCTGTATGAACCTACAAGAGAATGCTCATGTTCATATATATATATATATATATATATATATATATATAGGGTAGGATGTCTGGATGAACCTATAAGAGAATGCTCATGTTCATATATATATATGAACATGAGCATTCTCTTATAGGTTCATCCAGACATCCTAAATCAACCGACGATCCTTTATTAGCCTATATATGATGTCAAACAATTTCTAAGCATTATTCATCTTGTTTATGTTTTTTTTTGCTTACAATCATTTTTTTGTACTATATGTTTTCATATTCATAGATTGTGATTACGATCATGATACTTTATTATCAATTACTTATTAAACATAATCATGTGTAATTTCATTATTGACCACCTAACATATATTACCAACATGGTTACTGTTATATATGTGTGTGTATGTGTGTGTGGGGGGGGGGGTCTTCTAGATCATCGTCAACATCTTCATCAGTGTCATTGGAATCAACATCATCGGAACAAGAATTAGGTTCATCATCAAGGGGGATCAGGAGTCCAACAGCATATTGTCATTAAATGTATACATAATGTAATTGTCAATATAATGCACGTGTGCATAATGTAATTGTCAACATAATGCACACGAGCATTATCATTTTATATATAACGACAATTTTTTTTGAACATAACAAGATGCCATATATTCATACCATAACTCTAGCCAGGAACTAGATAAGTACGTTTACAATAAAGATATAAACTCCTAATTTTCTATTACATTCACACCACTGGTGTACCACTCTTCAGTCACTAAATTCTCCATTAAATACTCCATTTTGGCTATGACTTTCATCCACAACATAGTACACTCATTGACTTGTTCCAGTATTATAGCATTTGAAAACTGCACGGCTTTGAATACCTTCTCATTTCTGCTCGACCATACGTTCCATAATGTGGCCATTACTATTCAGTTGACTGCCTTTTTCTTCTTCTTAGAAATATAAAACTTCCAGGAAAAAGAAAGAATATCTGCCACTGTTGAGCAAGAATGTAAATATTTTACTCCCATCCATGATCTGACTATCCACCATAGCGTTTTCGACATCAAACTCATAGGAGGATGTGTTCAACAGTTTCTTGCTCGTATCCGCAACCCGAGCACAATGTGTTGTTGATATGAATTCCCCTTTTTTCCAGCCCCGTCTTTGTCGGTAACCTGCCTTCGACGCCTTTCCATGCTAACATATTGGCTTTAGGTGTAGCCCAACCATTCCAGGTCATTACAAAGCCACTCGACGGGTCCCCGTTTATGACACACAAGTCATCTTTAACGGTTTTAACATGGAAAGGTGACTTATTTTTTCCGAGTGCTAACCCCACCCATCTTGACCCGTCTTCATTGTGGTGTATCTCAGCAGCACCAAAAGCTGCATAAACTCCACCCATGCCTCCCCGGTTGTCGGCTTGTTCTTCCATTGCCAATCCCACATAGTCACCTCCCCTTTTTTGTTGTAGTTGTCCGCCACCCAAGACCCTTTGTTTGTTGTCATTCTGTACATAATTGGATAGTCATGCATAAGGCAGTTGTTCAGAATCCATACATCAACGACATAGTCTAATTTTCAACATAATGCACATGTGCATATAATTTAACACAATATCATTTACAATCAACATAATGCACATGTGCATATAATTTAATACAATATCATTTCGAGTAAATATAATGCACATGTTCATATCATTTAATATAATATCATTTAAAGTATATACATCATTTACAGTCAACATAATACCTTTAGTCACAAATCGAATGAACTGCAACTCTTGATGTTCTGTATTTGTAGGTGTATTGTGACTGTCAACTTTATTATCAGCAGATGGACCAACAATGTCACCAACAATGTCAGCATCAAATGTATGAGGAGGATTATCAGAGAATATATGAGGAGGAACATCAGATATGTGAGAATCGACAGGTGATGAATCAGAGGATGCCATGTAGAGGGTGTAAATGGTGGGTTGTCGTTGTGACTGCCGCTGGAAACACCTTGACTGGATGTCGCCGCCGTGAACTCCGGTGAGTTACGTGAACGCCATCGGCCACCGTTGTGAATGTATACAATATTCTGAACCGATTAATGAAACATGAATGAAACCCTAATAAGTAAAACTGTGGATTGTGAACAGAGTTGTGAAACAGAGGGGCGCGTGCTTTATAATAAATATCACATAATTACAATTTTGTCATGTGTTCACACTGGTTCTCGCGGTTCTCGGAATAAAGGGTGGTTCCTAACGGATCCTTATCCTATATATATATATATATATATATGAATTTTAAAAAATGAAATAATGTTTTGGTTGACGAAAAGGTATGTTAATTAAACTTTAACAACATTTTGAGATTTAAAATACTTATCAAATCTATATACTATCTATACTTTCTATAAAAGGAGAAATCCCAATTACATAAGAAAAACTGATGTGGCAGGCAGAGAGGTTGTCCAACAATGCTTTTCTTATGTCATTATTGCATCATAATTCTAATCTATAAAATCATTTTAAATTCACTCATACCTCTGCCAATAACATATATACTTCATTCACAATTAAAACATCTGCTCTTCACTTTACATTCAAACCTCTACTCATCATAAACAGAGTAAACCTCTGGCCAGATTCAAAATTCTGGCTCCAGATTCAAAATTCAAAATTCAAATCATATATTCTAACCCTATTAATAAGATATATGGATCTGGCTCCACATTCAAATTTCAACTCTATCTTTCTCGCTCATATCTGCGAGCGTATCTCTCTCTCTCAAATGCATAGCTCTCACGATTCAGCCGGCTAATCTCGGATTACACTTCTTTGTTCGAACATTTGTTGATTCTGTTTACACATCATCATTCCAATATCATGTGTTTGAACTTCTGTTTACATATTATCGTTCCAGTATCATTGTTCCAACATCGTCGTTTCAATGAAGCTTCCCTTCACACATCAACCTTTCAACATCGATGTTGCAGTATCATTGTTGCAACATCGTGAAAAGTTGCATGTGCTATCTTCTTTGATGGGAGAGTTGCATTGTTCACACATCGTTAAATCAAAAGTCAGCTTTTCATATGCCAGTGAGGTTTTCTTCTTTTATACGAAGTGTATGTTGGTGCAATATCGTCAAAATTAATATGTGTTGCCTTTGTTGAGAGGAGACCTTTGCATTTTAGGTTTGTTTCTTATTTTGATTATCTGTGGTTTAATTTGATTTTGAAGAAACAAGTGCTGAAAATGTTGATAGTTTTTATTAAATTAAATAAACATAAATAGAAAAATAAAAATTAACTGAAATATTCATAAACTATTACACACTAGAGTTAACACTTGCTAGGATTTTTAGACTCTGGCCTTTCTCCATGTGATTTCATGATCTCTTTTGTTTTTCAGATCAGTTAGCATGTTGTAGATTTTCTGATCCTGGTTTAGTAGTTGTGTCAGAAACTCTTCTGCATTCTTCTAGAAATCTGATGGCGGAGAGTGGAGGACTTCATCGAGCAATGCTATGCTGTTCCAGGTTTCGTTGTAATTAGTGTCGTTGATTATGTCGACTTTCCTGTTTAGTTCTTCGTCTGTTCTTTTTTCTTTGAGTGACCACATCGAGAATTGTGTTTTAACATCGCTGGTGTCTGACCAGTGGTAGAAGCTGAAGTTTGCCATGTAAATTTTTAATGGATTTTCTGATTTGAAACAATTTTTGACAGACAGTGATTTGTAAGACAATTTGTTGATGTTTTGAATCAAAAGTAATCATTGGTCTTTTATAGAGTTTAAAACCGCATCTGTATAGTAAATGAAGAGGTTAATTGTAATTATGATAATCTGCTTTTTTTCTTTGAAGTTCTAAAATTTGTCTCTTGGGTTTCTTGATATTTAATTTTATAGTTTTCCCATAAAAGTTGGGGTTTGAAAAGGTTTTTGCAAACATTAATATGTTTATATTAAATTCACACGTTTTGATTGATTAGATTATTAAATGTACAATGAGTTTAAGTGTGATTTCTTTCACTGTTAGATATTTCAGTATATAAACTCATTGCCACTTCACCTGTTTTTCATCACTTTTTCCTACGAAGATATCATACTTTTTGGAAAGTCGAGTAATATAGTTTATTGAAATAGTGTCATACACTTCTGCAAAATCAGATGATTTAAAGCAGCGTTTTATCAGTCAAATTGAGGAACAAGTGTATGAGGATAGGGCTACTCTTCAAGAGCTGAAGAGATGTTTTGATGGACTACAAGTTGGCCTGTTCACGAGAGAGCAGGTTTCTAGAAATCTGATGTGGATGCCTTCAACTTCCGTTCGTGAGCTTTGTGTTGTCAGTAATATAGAGTGCGGTGATAGAGACGTGGAGTTCATGGCTATGCTGAAGGACATACATCGAGAGGTTCAGCAATCGATGGAGTTGGAGCTAAGATTACTTAATTCTTGCTGTTATTGTTAGATTTGCAAGTTTAGTTGTTCAATATGTTATGTAATTATTGGTCTTTTAATTTCATGAATAAATTTTAATGTTATGAATCTATGTTGTTGCATTTTACTTTTACTTATTTAGTGTTTGAGTTTGATTTAGATTATGTTGATGTTGAATTGTGTGTGAACAGATGTTTGGTAAGTCAAAAGAGGTTTAATAGGATCAAGGGTTGGTTTAATGGTGAACAGAAGAGTGTAAACATAAAACAACTTATAGAATTTGATCATTGATAGCAGTTTTTTGAAGAATTTGCTCCTACAAATTACAGTGAGTCAATATTTGGAGTTGTAAAAGGTCTGTTATATTTAAAGTCTGGTAAAAGAGAACATCTGCTGATGATGAAAGATTGAAGAAGGAAAAGTATGTATGGGAGACCAGATGTTTAAAGAACAACAGATGACATTCAAAATATGTTGAGCCAACAAAAGGTTTTTTATAGTAACAGTAGTTAGGTTAATAGCAGATGTTGGGAGTTTGTTAGTCCATTAGATTAGATGTTGCACAATATGTGAAATTGTAATTGAAGACTTTTGTATAAGCATGATGGTGTTATCATATAGTTGAACATTCTTATGAAACAACTGTGTATCCTAACGACTGTTGATTTACTACTGCTGAATAAATGATTAAATTTTAATACTGTTAATCTTTGTTTTCGCATCTTCATTTTAATTATTTCAGTCATTCCTAAGTATTATTATATAATTTTGAATAACATCTAAGGATTGCAGACTGATATTGATGTTGATGTGTAATTGTCTCTGGGTTTGATTTAGATTATGTTGATGTTGAATTGTGTCTGAATAGATGTTTGTTAGTCAACAAAGGTTTAAAAGGATTAAAGGTCTGTTGTAGCTAAAGTCTGGCAAAAGAGAGCATCTGCTGATGAATAAATGTCTGAAGATGCAAAGGTCTGCTATGGGCTAACAGATGTTAACGAACAACATATGATATTCAATCTTAAAATGCTCAAAAGAGGTTTTGATACTAACAGTGTTTAGGCTAATAGCCTTTGTTAGACTAACGACTGTTGAGTTACAACTGTTGAGCAGAGGTTAAAATGCTCAAGTGTTGTTGAAACCTCTGCTTGCCTAAAAATACATCCACCGCTGAAAGGTACCGTCTGTTGTCATAACTTTTGTTTATCTTAATGACTGTTGATTTACTACACTGCTGACTGTCATCCATTATCACAAGAGAGGTTCTGACGGGGACAGTTGTTAGCTAAAAATAAAACCATTGCCGAAAGTTATCATCTGTTCTCATAACTTCTAGTTTTCTAACGACTGTTTGACTCACACTGTTCCCAACTTCTGTAGTCGGCCAACAAAGGTTTGCAAACAACTGTCATCTGTTGTCACAAGAGAGGTTCTGACGTGGACAGATGTTAGCTAAAAATAAAAAAACTGCTGAAAGTTATCATATGTTCTTATAACTTCTGTTTATCTAATGACTATTTGACTCACACTGTTCCCAACTTCTATAGTCGGCCAACAGAGGTTTCCAAACAATTGTCATCGGTTGTCACAAGAGAGGTTCTGACGTGGACATATCTTAGCCATCAGATATTTGTAACTACTGCCACGTCAGCCTTCAACTTTTTCTCTCTATATAAAAGCTGTTTCATCCCTAAATCGAGCTTCTACCACTGCCATCTCGAATTCAAAGTTCTCAAAAGCAGTTTCCAATATATTAAAAACCCTCCAACTTAAAACGTGTTTCATCCCCAAATCACATTCTTCTCCGATCATGTCTCTGAACATCAAAAACCCTCACAACTACCTCCCCATCTTCGAGAAAACCAGCAAAAATACAAGTTTTCACTCAATAATTGACCTTTTAACGTCATCAAAATACAAATCAATCCTTACTGCTGATGCTCTGGTTCATACGAAAACACTCAGACAAATTTGGTTTAATGCTGAAATAGAGTGTGAAGGTAATAATCCAGGTTTCTTTTGGTGGGATTTTTGGATGTGGCACTATTTTCAAATTGAAAAAAGGTGTTCGTAATAATGCTTTTATGTTATATCCAAGACTTCTATGCTACTACCTACGAAAACAAGTTTCACAAACATATTTTGAACAAGGTGTAGCTTTTCAAATAAATAGTCTTACAAGTAAAACTTTTACCAGACGTATGGATAAAGAGTCAAAAGTTTCAAAAACATAAACAAAGGGGGATGAGCGTGTTTTAGATGCGTCCACATCCGTTGCTCAAACCTCTATTGTTGAGCCAACTGCTCCTGGTGATCATGAGACCACAACCGGTGTTGTAAAACACAAACCAGCAAAACACAAAAAAGAAACCTGCCACATCCAAAAATCCCACCAAAACCAAACAAAATAAAAAGGTTCCTCTGGAAGATGAGATCCTAGAGGTTAATCCAGTAACAAGACAAATGTCACTTGAAACCTTTGCTGCTACTTCCTAACAGTTGTTGGAAAGATCTCAGCCCATCCAAACTCCTCATGTATCCTCACAAAAGGATCATGTTGTAATCACAGGGACACCACAACATGAAGTACACCTTTCATATGAAAGTATGTTTAAAAGCCCCTCTCCCAGGGCAATCTCGCTTTCTACACCATAACCCTCTTCTCAAGTTCCATCAACAATATTACCTCTGTTTGAAGCAATTGAAATTCAGAAACAAAATAGTTCCTCTCATCCACACATTACTGAGAGTTGAGCCTAACAAATGACTGTGTCTGAACCAATTCAATTTGCTATCCTACAAACAGTTGAGGAGGTTATCGTTGTTGAGTTTTACGAAAGTCTTGGTGGTAGTTCAAGTGGAGAAGTCACTATAATTGTTGAACCCATTGGTGATCAGTTGGACAGTGGTTACATCATTAAGACTCCCTTGAAGGCAACCACTGATGAGGTTACAACTGTAATCTCTGCTTCAGTGGGAAGTCCCCAGAACTAAGAAAAAGGGGCATCTGTTTCTGATGATATGGAGTCTTCTCCTATTATCAAAACAAATACAACCACTACAGGTGGGAAATTCGGATGATCCTATTAAAGTAAGTGATGAATTAAGTTATAAGCATTTGACGGTTAGAGTGTCTACCATTGAAACAGATGTTGCTGAAATTAAAGAATTGATTAAGCAGATGACAAAGCTTTTTAAAAGTCAACCTACCACACAGGAAATTGCCAATGAGCTTTGGAATTCTGTGCAACCGATCCTTCAAGCTTAGAGGAATTTCGCTGAAAGTAACTACAATTTCAGTTTGGAATTTATCAGAAATTTGGTTGATGCTAGGTATAAAGACACACAAGCAGACAATATGAACATTAAGGAACATCTGTTGAAACTTACTGGCTCAACCCCTACATCAATCTTTGAGAAAGAGACGATGATGATGATTATGATGATGATGCCAAAAAGGGGGAGAAAGATTCACTGAGAAAGTTGCCACCAGATTCAAAAGCTAATCCTACAGAAATTGTATCCTCTGCTAAACCTAAATCCAAACCTTCTCCAAAAAAACCACCACAAAAGAAGGAGAAAATAGCTTCAACACCATCATCACCCATTCTGACAATAGATGCTGAGATAATAAAAGTATCAACAGATGTTAGCCAAACAATTGCTGAGACACCAGTTGTTTCAGCAGAAGTTTGACAAACATCTGCCATTGTCATTTTCACTACCCCAACCATAATCCAACCACCTCCAACGTCACAAAGCTTTCCCATACATTCATCTTCACTACCAAAACGTTCTCCTTCACCAGAAATCATGTCCACACGTAAGAGAAAAAGTCATATTGTGTTAGAAGATGATGAGGAGATTAAATCAGCAATCCCTGTATCATTTGCCTCCATTCAAAACAGTCCATGCTCATCATTTCCATCCAAAGAACCTATTTCATCTCTTCCAATTGCTACACTACCATTAGTCATTCCTCTGGAAGCTCAATATCCTCTAGAGTTAGTCATTGTTAAAGGTGAAATTGAATCATTTTTCACAATAGAGGATCCATCTAAAAGATCCTTCCCATCTCTTTATGGCTATAAAAGCCTCAAAACTTAGATGATATCTGAAATTAAAAGTATCACAGGCTGAGGTTATAGCAAGAGAGAATAACATAGGGATGGATGACAGGGAATACAAGAGGTTCTTATCATTTCAGCTTAGCAAAGTCGTAAAACATGAATGCTATGCTAGGGACCTGAGTAAATCCATGTCTGAGAGGCCAGTAATTCCTGAACTTCAGATGCAACTGAGGGATGATTATGTTGGACACATTATGAAGTACAAACCATATAAAGCAACCAAAAATCAATTCAAAAACAGGTCAGCAGATGCTCTTAGAGAAGAGATCGACAGAATCACAAAAATGCGCGATGATCCTCTGTTAAAGCCAACTCCACCTAATTGAATGAAAGTGAAAACAGTGGATTCAGATGAGGCATTGAAGTTTAAAAGAATGAGAGCAGAGCTTGTGGCTGCTGGTTATGGTCCAGTTAGATCCACTGCCAGATGGTCTAAACTGAAGATAGTTGAGACCTACAAAAGGCTGGAAGAACTTAGCGTTGAAGATCCAAATGTTCTTCAAAACTCAGTCTATCCTACAACTGCTGCTCTGTCTCTAAAGATCCATACTCTGAAAAGCCTTCTCTCATCATCTGCTTTATCTGAATCCATTGCAAATTTAGTTAGCATACCACAATCACCAAATTCATCTTCAATAATTATTTTCCCAAGAAAACCAACTGATCCAAAAATAGTAAAGTGGAAGTCATGCTCAAAAACCCAAGTATTGACTTTGATCAGATCAGATGGTAGTGTTGAAGAGATTAAAATGGATAGTGCATATAATCTGAATGCATACGATCTCCAGATTTGTTGGACCTTCAACTTGAAAGGGATGATGAGAAGACATCTTCTCCCTGGACATTGAACTACAATTCAAAGGACAAATCAGGGAGATGTTGATGAGAAATAAAAATCAGTAATAAAGAAGGGTTTTGGTATCATCTGTTGTATAGGGAGATTGTTGGATCAGCAGCTGTGACATTGTCTCCAATAAGATATTTAACCAGATCACAACATGTAGCAAAGGATATGTTGCTGCGTAACAAATTCTTGATTGAGGTTTGATAAAGTTGTTTAGGCAGGTGATCGTATGTTCTTAGTTAATGTTTGTTAAAACTTAAGTTGTATTATAATTTTATTAAGTTTGTTAGACATATTTTATATGTACTTATGTTTATAACAGTTTACATTGTCAATGGGTGGATACTCTCTTTTTTGAATAAAAGAATGGAAATAATCATATGTAACTGTGTTGGGATTGAACCCTATAAAGGAACAGATGATAAAGCCAAAACTGGTTCAGAACATTGGATCCTTCATAAGCAGTGTTTGTACATATCTTTTCCCTTGACAGTGGCTCTAACAACTGATAGACTTCAAAGTACTGCCCATTACAACTGCTGCTTATCTAAAGACTGATAAAGTTAAAGTACTGAAGCTCAATCTACTGATGTGACTCAAGTACTACTGAAGACCAAAGCACTGCTCAAGCTACAACAGTGGAATGAAGAATCAGTGTTTTGTTTATTCTTTGTTATGTAATCAGTAGTTTATAGTCAGTGGTTGTATAGGTCAGTGGTTGTAGTTTGTTAGGCGGTTAGATGTCACTTTCATGGTGATGTCGGCCAAAGATGTTCAGTGGTTGTGTTGTACTATAAATAGAACTGTACTCTGTACTGTTCTATTAGCTCTTTCCTTCTAAGTCATTCAGTACGAACAATCAGTGAGCTCTGGCTGAGGGGGAGATCTGTGCATGCATGCAATTGTAATTGATCTTTGTAATTAAATACAATCATTCAATTCGATGTTAAACATGGGTGCTTAAACTTTTCTTCCATTGATTGTGTGTTAAAAGTTTATTTCATATATTCCGTTGCAATTCATCTCTGTTTCATTTTCATTTTGTTTAAACAAACACAATCTAAGAAACTCAGATCCTAACAATTGGTATCAGAGCTAGGATAGTCAGATTTGATCTAACAATCATTTTGATGTAAAAGTTCAGCTCAATCTCGTTGATACTTTCGACTGTTCGTATTTATTTGAAAAACAGAGTAAGGGATAATCACGTACAAAATTTGATTATTCAGTGCTTGTAAAACAACCAGAATGACGTCACAATCACAAGACATTCATAACACTGGCTCACTCTTCAAACCACCTATGCTGGTCAGATCTGAGTACAATATTTGGCAGCGTAGGATGGGTCACATCTTAGCTCAACAAAATACTGGATGTTGGAAGTCGGTTGTCTTAGGACCACACATTCCAATGGTGCCGAGTGCTGAAGATCCAAAAACCTTTGTACCTAAGAAAATTGAAAACTATTCTGAATAGGATTTCCAGAATATTGATCTGGATGCAAAGGCTTTTAGCATAGTTGCATCAGCACTCCCCAATGAAATTTATGCTGGGCTGTTACACTGTAACAATGCCAAGGAATTGTGGGATGCACTTAAGGAACAGTTTGGTGGTACTGAAGAAGTAATTGAAAACAATAGGGAGGTTTTGAATCAACAGTATGAAACCTTTTGTCACATCAAGGGTGAATCATTAACACAACAGTTTGAACGTTTTAGCTGTGTCATAAGTGAACTGAAACTTGTTAAAACTGAATTTTCTAAATCAACTCTAAATAGCAGGTTTCTAAGGTCACTTCCTGAAAAATGGGACACAATTGCTTTTGTAACCAGAAATTCAGTTGGGTTCAAAGAGTTAACACTGACTCAACTTCATGGTAGACTCCTCACTTATGAGA
>JARYGA010031073.1:0-18318 GCA_030545235.1 Helianthus tuberosus
ACACTCTTGGGCAGTTCTCCGCATAAAAAATTATTGGAAAGGTATAAGATCTTCAAGGATGCACATTCTATGAAGTTAGGTATGCTTCCATTTAAAGAATTGTTATGAACATCAAGATATTCTAGATTTGAAAGTTGACCAACACTGTTTGGCATGTTCCCGCTTAACATGTTATCAGAAAGGTCTAACTTCTTCAAGGAAGTACATCCTGTGAAGTCAGGCATGCTTCCATTTAAAGAATTGTAAGCAAGTGACATGTGAATCAAAGAAGAACAACCAGAAAAGCTAGGCAATGGTCCATTAAGGAGGTTATCTGACAACTCCAGATAAACGAAAGATGAAAAATTGCCAAAGGATTTTGGAATGACACCTCTTAGCTGATTTCCTGTGAGGTCTAAATAGGTAAGAGAAGTCATATTTCCAAAGGAAAGAATAGACCCACTCAAAGAATTACCACTAAGATCAAGTTCAATCAACTTTGAAAGATTGGCAAGTTGATGAGGAATACATCCAGAGGAACACGCACTAGAAACATGTAAACGTTGTAATTGGGACAAACCGGAAAAAATGGATAAAGAACAAAATGGAATTTTCAAAAAGTTTAGATTAAGGTATCGTAGCTCATTTAAGACTTGTAATGACGAACTAATGTTACCTGTTAAACCCCTATCACTGAGATCAAGTTCAATCACATGACCAGTGTAGTTGTGACAAGTGACACCCTCCCATTTGCAACAGTCCATGTTTTCTTCGTTGCTCCCCCAATCATCAAGATATCCATAATCGTCAGTTAGATTGGCTTTAAAATCCAGCAGAGCTTGCCGCTCCTTGTCAATGCAAGAGCTCATGTTGGCATCTTCTTTGAGACCCAGACCACCATTCATAAAGAATATGCATAGCAGCAAAGACATAAGAATAGACATCGATCGTATAGGCTAGTGTGTATATCTTATATGAGAAGAAACTGAAAATAGATGTGTTGGAGAATGACGTTAGTAGGGTTGATATTTATAGCAAAAACTATGCATCAGTGGCAAGAAAAAAAAAAAAGCAATATTGGATTGGGGAAAGTTTTCCACAAGCTACTGTTGCAAAAATAAAATAAAATAAAATAAAATAAAATAAAATTAGAATCTACTACCAGGAAGTTGCTCGATGAAATAATAATATTGCTTTTCATACGGGAGGCTGTAATTTTCACACATTTTCATCTTGGTTGCAGCTACTCGAGTCATTGCCGTGTCAATCCCGCAATTAATTCCCATGCATGAAAAAATTAGCGTATAATAATAATAATAATAATAATAATAATAATAATAATAATAATAATAATATTATTATTATTATTATTATTATTATTATTATTATTATTATTATTATTATTATTATTAGAGTTAATTGCCATTTTCGCCCCTGAGGTTTGGACACATTTGCCATTTTCGTCCAAAATGACAGTTTGGTACCATTTTGCCCCTCACGTTTGGCCATTTTTGCCATTTTCATCCAAATCTCTAACAGGGGCGAATTGTTTGAATTTGCACTACCAGAATCCATGGAGAAGTATATATGTTGTTAATGTTTGAATTTGGTACCAATCATCTTTGTTTTTGGTTTAATGTTCTGTCAGTAAAAAAAAAGTATATATGTTGTTAATGTTTGAATTTGCACTACCAGAATCCATGGAGAAGTAGCTGTGTCTAAACAGGGGCGAATTGTTTGAATGGATGGTCTCCGTATGCGATTTGATGGTGGTGGTGGGGTGCTGGTGGTGGTGGTCTCCGTATGCGATTTGATGGTGGTGGTGGGGTGATAGTGGTGGTGGTGGTCTCCGAATTGTTTGACCAGCGATTTGATGGTGGTGGTGGTGGTCTCCGTATGCGATTTGATGGTGGTGGTGGTGGGGGTAATGTTGAAGATGAAGTGGGTAACGGTGGGGAATGGTGGTGGAGGTGGTGGGGAACGGTGGTGGCGGTGATAGGAGATGAGAGAGAAGACAGAGAAGAGAGAGAGAGATGGAGATGGTGATCTGTGTGTATTTTTATATATATACATATATTTTATTTATTTATTTAACAAGAACATAATTGTTTATTATATTTTATAGAGTAAATATAAAAAATTAAATTAAAAAATTCTCATTTAACAAAACTTTTTAACTAGGTTAGAGATTTGGATGAAAATGGCAAAAATGGCCAAACGTGAGGGGCAAAATGGTACCAAACTGTCATTTTGGACGAAAATGACAAATGTGCCCAAACCTCAGGGGCGAAAATGGCAATTAACTCTTATTATTATTATTATTAGTAGTAGTGGTAGTAGTATAGTAGTGGTGGTGGTGGTGGTGGTGGTGGTAGTGGTAGTGGTAGTAGTGGTGGTGGTGGTGTTGGTAGTGGTGGTAGTAGTGGTAGTGGTAGTAGTGGTGGTGGTAGTGGTGGTAGTGGTATAGTAGTGGTGGTGGTAGTGGTGGTGATAGTGGTAGTGGTAGTAGTAGTATAGTAGTCAGTGGCGGACCCAGGAATTTTTCCATGGGGGTGCGGAACATTTTTAAAAATTTTAGGCCCCAAGGTATATAAATAAAAAATCGGTTCGTATCGGGTCGGGTCGGGTCGGGTCATGTAAAACAAAAGAACATCGAACTAAATTTATATAATCATAAAAAATATGTCAAACCTTGTTACAAACATAATTAAAACGTCACCCTACGGGTTTTCATTTTTTGAAATCTATCCAAAACATGGCTCCATAACATATTACATAATATATCAACTATTCAAGCCCTAGAAATCATAATGTAAATAACCCTAAAAATCATCTAAACAACATATACACCAAAAAAAGAAAAAGCCAAACATTCTTCACTAACAAATATAACCTACCAGATCTACTGTGTGGTGTATGTGGCTATAAAAAAAAGGCAGAATATCATCACTAACAAAATATAACCCACCATAAAACATAATGAAAAACAAAATGATGCACATGTCTACTGTCATGGTTAGTATGCGGCTAATATCAACCAAAATTCATCAAAAATAACAAAGAAATTTACCGGTGTTCGATCGACGGTGATATGGTGGCTGATTACGGTGGTATAGAGAGAGCGGGAGAGAATATGTAAGGGTTTTGGGCTTGGTTATTTTATTTTAGTTTGAAATATTATTGATTTGTTGGGTTTGTTTATTGGGCTAAGACTTAGTAGTGGGCTAGTTAAAGGTATTGGGTATTTGGGTTTAGTTATTTAGGTATTAAAAGTTATAGAATTTAGGTAGTATTTAAAAAAAATAAGAGTTTACTAAAAAAATTTAAAATATAAATTGATAACACTTTTTACCTAAGGGGTGCAGACGAAAAATTCCAAGAGGTGCGGACGGAAAATTCCAAGGGGTGCGGACGGGATTTTCAACGGAACTTAGCACTAATTTTTTTTTTCCCCGGGTGGTAGTGGTAGTAGTGGTAGTGGTAGTGCCCTCCCAACTTGGCTTTGTCTTAAGTCCGCCCCTGATAGTAGTAGTAGTGGTAGTAGTGGTGGTGGTGGTGGTGGTGGTGGTGGTGGTGGTACAATTATTATTACTACTATTATTAGGGGAATTGGCCTGTAATAATCCTACCTAGACCTTATTGGCCTTTAATAATCCCACCTCAGAATATTACCCCCACCAGTCCCACCTTTCACTTATTTTTCCTACAATGGTCTCCCGTTAAAAAAACTTAACGGAGTTAAGCTTTTTTCCAAATTACAAACACATTTTTTAGGGCTTTTGATTAGAACGACGATACGATTCCATTGATGTAAAATTTGCCACAAAGCGGTGCTCCAAACGATGAAAACGGCGCTTCAATTCAGGTGTTTAAATTTCCAATTAACCAAAATCAAGTCACTTGGAGCACCATTTCGAAGTAAGTTTTACATCAATGGACTCGTATCATCGTTTTGATCAAAAGCCCTAAAAATATGTTTGTAATTTGGAAAAAAAAACTTAACCGTTAAGTTTTTTTAACGGGGGACCATTGTAGGAAAAATAGGTGAAAGGTGGAACTGGTGGGGGAGAATATTCTGACATGGGATTATTAATGGCCAATAAGGTCTAAGTGAGATTATTACAGGCCAATTTTCCTAATAATAATAATAATAATAATAATAATAATAATAATAATAATAATAATAATAATAATAATAAAAATAATAATAATAATATATAAATCTATTAAAACTAGAAGTTTGTGAATAGTGTTCTCTGCCACGTGGCAATGCACTATTGGCTTTCACCAGATACTAGTATTGCATATATAGATTTGCGTTTAATACTTTTATGTGTTTGCGCATTTGGTCCAATGGTTTGTGTGGATTGTTTTCGTAGAACTAGCGCTGGTTCCATTCTCTTCTATTCCGTTTTCCCTCTTTTTTTCGCCAATAGACGTGTTTTTGTTGGACTTGATATTAATCGCGCTTGAACTCTATTAAGTCAAACGTGTTCAACTCATACTTCATTTGACTCATTACACCTCATCTGAGATTTGTCATCTTTGTTTTTGTTATAAATGGAATACACACTCTTTGTAAAAGTGTATAATGTCTTATATACATCTAAAACAAAAGTATCCTTTCTCCATAAGTATTGTTAAAAAAATTCTCACTGGTAGTTTAAGAAATCAACTATCATATCATATATAGCTGAAATTAGCTTTAATATTTTGGGGCATGTGAATTTTAAATTATTAAAAAGTACATATTAGACCCTTAAACAAGAAAGAAAATTATGTACCATACCAAACACTAATTACTAATTAGGATTATTAAAAAGTACATATTAGACCCTTTCTCCTCAGCCTTCTAAACCGAGCTCACCATCTTCTACTGCCCCTTTTCTGCATATTCACTCCCCTGCACCGCCTCCTCCTCCTCCTCCCCCGCCCCGACACCCTATGGTTACACGCACCCGTGATGGAACCATCAAAACCAACACACCGTACACCTTACATACTCCAGCCACACAACCTATATCACCGGTACCTAAATCCCATATTGACGCCCAATCGGATCCTAATTGGCTTGATGCCATGAACACTGAATACAAAGCTTTACAGGATAATAAAACATGGGAACTAGTGATTAGACCTCCAGATGCACATGTCATTCGTTGTATGTGGCTGTTTTGCCATAAGTTCCATGCTGATGGTACTTTGGAACGTTATAAGGCCGATTATTTGTCAATTGGAAATCTCAACAGGTTGGAATTGACTATGAAGACACATTCATCCCCGTGGTAAAACCGTCTAACATTCGCACTGTCCTTAGTCTTGCGGTTTCGCGGGGATGGCAAATAAATCAGTTAGATGTTAAAAATGCGTTTTTACACGGTGATTTGAATGAAACTGTTCATATGCATCAACCGTCAGGTTTTAAGGACCCTTCTAAACCACATCATGTATGTAAGCTACAAAAGTCTATATACGGCCTCAAGCAGGCCCCCCGGGCATGGTACCAACGGTTTGCAAAGTTTATTACTTCTTGTGGTTTTATTAGCACTGTGAGTGATACTTCATTATTTGTCTACAAACACGGTAATCAATTGGCATATCTTCTGTTATATGTGGATGATATTATACTCATAGCTTCGACTGACACATTGCTTCGTCAAATTATTGCCTCACTATCCAATGAATTTGCTATGACAGACCTTAGCTCTTTGTATCAATTTTTGGGTATCACGGTCACTCGTAAACAAGGTGGTCTATTTTTATCACAAGAGCGTTAAACACATGACATTATTGCTCGGGCTAACATGACAAACTGTAAGCCTTGTGCCACACCTATGGATACAACTTCAAAGTTAAGTGCTTCATCCGGTCCTCTGCTTTCTGATAGTTCATTATACCGTAGCCTCGCTGGTGCACTCCAATATCTTACGTTTACACGTCCAGACATTGCCTATGCAGTCCAACATGTTTGTTTGTTTATGCATGATCCTCGTGAACACCATTTTCAATTTTTGAAGCGTATTCTACGATATTTAAAAGGCACAAGTGATCAAGGTATTTTTATTCGTCCCTCCAAGTCTAGTGCACTCACTGCATATTCAGATGCTGACGGGGGGGGGGGGGGGGGGGGGGGTTGTCCGGATTCCCGCCGTTCTACGTCCGGTTATTGTGTTTTTCTTGGAGACAACATTATTTCATGGTCTTCTAAACGGCAACCTACTATTTCTCGTTCAAGTGCCGAAGCCGAATACCGTGGTGTAGCTAATGCCGTTGCTGAAACAAGCTGGTTACGCAACTTATTAACTAAATTACATGTTCCAATTTGTACAGCTAATATTGTCAATTGTGACAATATATCCGCAGTTTACTTATCTGAGAACCCCATTCAGCACCAACGTATTAAACATGTTGAGTTGGATATTCATTTTGTACGCGTGAAGGTCATAATTGGCGCAGTTCGGGTCCTACATATTCCTGCTGATTACCAATGTGCTGATATTTTTACAAAAGGACTGCCTTGTCAACTTTTCTATCGTTTCAAGTCCAGTCTGTGCATCCAGCCTTCTTCTGCTCAGACTGAGGGGGTGTATTAGCGTATATTATTATTATTATTATTGTTGTTGTTGTTTTTGTTGCTGTTGCTGTTGCTGTCGCCGTCGCCGTCGCCGACGCCGTCGCCGTCGTCGTTGTTAGAAGATATATTGTATATTTTATTACTAGTTTGTATTTGTATTTATCTTTTTTCTAGTTTAGCTCCTAGTTTTTAGGTATAATCTATGTATATATATTTTGGGCTGTCATGAATAATATTAAGGAAATACGTTTACCTTTAGAAAAAAAATATTGTAAAACTGAACACATCGATCATCCACAATCCTCAAATCTCTATAGACGTTTGATGTCGTAATCAACCTTAGTCAACCAAAAACATTGTCAAGTCCAACATTAAAAAAATCAAATCAAAATATAATTCTAAGATTCAAAATCAATCTCGAAACCAGAAGTATATAAAACATCATTATTTTTACTAGTGTTACGTTGACACGGTAGATATAAGGTGCAATCCGCCCATGCCAACCCCCATTTAACATCCATTCATATTTTATAGAGGACATTTAGGAATGGGCAGTTGGTACCGGGTACCAGTATCGTTCCGATCATTTTCGGTACCAGTACCCATTTATTTCATTTTTCGTTATCGGTATTTTGGTTGATTTACTAGTAAATGTCGGTACAGTACCGTGCCGGATATATTCGGTATCGGTACCCATTTTCCCCGATTTTCGGTACCGGTATTTGCTCTTCCCTATTAATTATTAAGACAAAGCAATCACAAAGATCTGCCATTTATGTGAACCAAAGTAAAAAGTAAATGTCGGTACAGTACCGTGCCGGAGTTCGACATGATTTGTCTTAAGAGATGAGCTAAAACCAGATTGCAAGACAGAAAAAGCATTCTTGCATTGAGGAATGTTTCCCACACGTTGCCTTTTTAAAGTGGAACCCGCTGCAAGAACGATGAGACTACAGAAAAAACGGTCGAAAAATGACTAGCGACACTACAGAAAAGTAAGCCTTTAGTTCAAAATTACTTGGTCAAAGTCACATGTTCATATTCGTTACCCTACCTAAATTATTGTAGCTTGAGTTTTATGGGTGTAGTTGTTTCCTCTCCAAATTATATTTATATTATACATTTTAAGATATAGAAATTATTGTATAGATTTTTGGTAAAGATGATAGAAAAACCTGGACCAAATTCATGTATAAGGCCAAATATGGAACTCACAAGTTTTGTGGGTTTAGGTTGGGTATGGTATTAGACGATACATATGTAGTCTGAATACCTTATCCGAACCATACCTAAGAATATATATTTTTAATTTATTTGATTTTGTCTTTAGGTAATAGAGCAATCCAATGATTTATGTTTTTTTTATTTCTAATTATTTACGTAAATAAATGAAAACTGGAATACAATTGGAATTGGAATTGAAAAGAATGATTCAATCCCACGTCCTTTGGATCAAACAGGTGTAAGGGGACGTGAAAGGAATGGACGGAATATTCTAGAGCTACAAAGAACAAAGAAGAAAGTCTCAACAAGTATAACGGATACCTTACCTGACGGGTATGAGACAAGGTATTAGAGATGACAAATATCGAATCCGAATTTGATGGGCAAACCTGAAACCCAGAACACTCTGGACATGTATTCAGGTGTAAGACCGAGTATGTGATTAGTTTTGAAATTTTTTGCAAATATGAGATTAGGTTATACCAAAAAAAAATTACCTGAACCATATACCGAATTCATGGTTGTAAAAATCCTGACTAAGCACCGATTAAAAGACTCAAGTTCTCGATCAACCTAAATGGGGGTTCCTAAATGATGTTCACCCTATATGTATATATAAATTTTATAACTTCAGGTTCCAGTTACTTGCTACTTGCTGGCCCGGTTTTTATATTTTTTATATAGAAGTTCCGCCGTTCAAAAAGAAAAAAAATAAGCTGGTAGTTTTAGTAGATAGGGATGAGCAAATACCGATACTGTCCCAATCCTGAATTTCGTGAAAACTGGGTACTGATACCGAAATATTCGGTACGGTACAGTATGGTAGCGGTATCGGTATTTTGAAGGTAAAATTCGGTATTTTAACGGTACCGTACCAAATCGGTACCGATACCGAAAATGCCAAAAAGTGGATACCGATTCCGGTACCCAAAAAATTCAGTACCGTATTTTCAGGATCGGGACGGTATCAGTATCGGTACGGTATTTGATACCAAATACTCATCCTTATTACTAGATGAATAGTCTTACCGGAAGAAGTTGAATATTATATTCATAAAGTTATACTTACGTTTTCTGATATCATTTTACAATATTAACACAGACCAAGGATAAATTTTAACCTAAAGTTTGTTAAATTAAGTCAATATGATTTTGAAACTATATATGACTAACAGCCGCTAAACATTAAAATTTAAAATTTAAATATTTCTAGTGAAAAGTAATATTTTGGTATAGAGATATTGACTCCTAATTTGATTCTTTCAAAATAGAAATAGTGTCAAACGACTATGCTATTTATCAAAAGAGGCACGAAGATGCGAAGCGGAAAGAGCAGCAACCAAAGACTTGTGACCTTGCGAAAGGACATAGAAACCGTTTTCACAGGTTCCTCTAGCAATGACCTCCGTTTTTTTCGGTCCTGGATAAGAAAGAAATTGTTAGAAAACAATACATCAACGGGTGAATCATTGGTTAACCTACTAATGGACAATAGATCTTTTGTAATGTTAGGAACACCAAACACATTTTTTAAAGGAATAGTGTTGGTTATGATGGATGTCCCGATTCGACCAACAGGTAAAGATGGGCCATTTCTGAAAGTGACACGAGTATTACGGGAATCCGAGTGAGATGCATCTAGATCGTTTGATGAATGAAGCATGTGAGTGGTTGCTCCGGTGTTAGCTGTCCCGTTTGATTGAGCGGGATTGAGACCACATTATGCTTTAGAAGCTTGTGCAAGAGGTGCATCAAGCAGAGGGACCCGTTGAGCGTAGTAGGCAAGATCAGGACATGAGGAAGCATAGTGTCCCTCTTACCGAGATAGTTGATAGTGAATGGGGCGTTAGTTTGATGAGGATCTTCCTCGTTTGAAGTGGTTCCATGAAACCGTCCACGAGATGGTCTAGAGGTGGTGTGGGAACGATGGTTCTGGGCTGAGAAAGTTGCTTGTGGGGTTGAAGTTCCATGCAAGGTAGAAATATTTCATGATTCTCAGCATGAGCCAGTAAATCACGAAATAGAGGAGCGGGGTACACGGCCCGTTGGGTTGTAGAGAAAGTTTCAAAAGATGCGCCAAAACGACACAGGAACCAGTGGCGTTTATCTTCTTCCGTGACCGGTTTTCTAATGGCGGCTAGTTGGTCACACAAAGCCATGAACATTCTATTATATTCATTTACAGAAGATGTTCCTTTTTGAATCTTGCTCAGAGAATCTCTAAGATTATGCATACGTTCAATCGAAAGATGACTGTATGCGTTTTCAAGAGCTTTCCACACTTGGTGGGCACAGGTGTGACCTATAGTCTCGGCCATGGCTTTTTCTGGAAGGCTGGAATGAAGAAGAAGAAGAAGAAGAAGAACAAGGCGCTGATCAGCCTCCTTCCATTTCAGAAATTTTGGGTTAGGGGTAGTTTTTCCATCAGTTGTGATGGTGTCTGAAGGAGGAAGAGAGGTGTCATTGATGTGGTTAGGTAGCTCGAGATAGGAGAGAACCTGGTAAACATGGCTTCTCTATGTAAGATAGTTAGCGGATGTAACACCCCGAAATTTAAAAAGGTTTTATATTAGCATTATATAAAGTACAAAATCAACGAGAATGGGCAGACTAGGAACTAAATAACCCAGTTAGTTATGAACTTAAAATGCCAAAGATATAAACTAAATAAAAGTGAAGGGACCTATATTGTTAAAATTGAAACTTATGTTATTAAGTTTAATAAAACAAAAACCAAACACACCATTTTGAGGTGTCTGGTTCGATCAGAAGCAGGAGAAGGGCGACCCCCATTCTCAAAACCCTAACATTCACTAAACTCTCAAATTGAAGGCTCAAACCAAGTTAAAATCGAAATCTGAACATGGATTCGTGATCACCTCGTAAAGGGGATCATAAGGTATGTCAAATTAGGTTGTTTTGATTCAACCCGAATTCCTTGCACGTGATAGAAATCGAGTATTGAGCTTGATTTTGTGTTGTAAATATGAAATTGGAAGAGATATAAGGTTTAGGGACAAACCCTAGGTGATTTCTTGTCAAAATCTTGCATGATATTTGTAAGGTTCATAATCACCATAGTGAGTGATTAATAAGTTAGTAGAACTTGATAAACACTAGGATTAAGACTATTATTTTAGTGTAAACCGAATTTATGAGATAATCTCTGAAATATTGATGTTGAAATATGTATGTATTTGCTTGATTGAAGTTGATTTAGATAAGTTAGCAAGTCATGAACTTGGTAACAATTATGTGAAAACTTGACCAGCTAGGTGTTTGTTGAAATGCCTAAGTGGGGGAAATTAATATGTTGAAAATCGGATAAAAACGCATAATTGACTATTGTGGCAATTTATGTGTTAATAATTACAAAAAGGGTTCTAAATGTAAGTTGAATTGAACTCTTTAGGCAAAGAATCCGGAACGTCAAGCGGACAAGCCGGAGGAGGAGATACGCGCTTGAAGGGTGTGCTCTAAAGGCACGTGACTTTAGTCTCGTTAAATTATGCATAAATGTTTGGGTTTAGTGTATAAATGAAGTCGTAGTGTAATAGATGTGTTTGATGTGTCTTTAAAGTGGCGAAGTTCTCTCGACTATCAAACGGGTCAAAATAAAGATTTGGAATTGGGTTTGACTTGTAAATAAAGTGATGGTTTTCACTAGATAGTCAAACGGGTCGAAATGATGCCATAAAAGGAGTCATGAAAGTAGCGACTTGAAAGTCTCGTAAGTGGTTAAGTGTTGGATTGCACTACGCTTATGAAATTTAGCTATTATACTTTAAGTTGTGAATCCGGGAAATTGGATCAAATAGATAGAAGTGAGTTGCAAATGTCGCTTGAAACGGAACGTTTGAATTCTGAGGAAATAAACTTTTAGTTATAAGAGAACACAAAGTCATGAATGGCGCAATTACGCCAAGGTTATAAGCCCGGGGAATTGGGTAACCATGCCTAAGAGTAACAAGAAACAGAAATGGGGTATAGTGTAACTATTGTTAATGGGTCGGGTAATCGAAATATGGAAATCGGGAACAAATCCTCGGTAACTCGGTTTCCGTGATGTGAAATTTACATGGTTAGATCCGTAATTTTATTACGGACTCATAGGAAAAAGAATCAGTTAAAACGGACTAGTGAGTAAACAGTTATGAAGGTTTAAAGTTAGATTTTTGTGAATTTTCAGAGCTGGGTAAAATGCAGGACCAGAAAAGGGACCTGCTGGAAAACCATTTCCCTCGCGCCACGCGAGGGAGTAGCATAAAACCGGCACGACTCGCGAGAGCCCTCTCGCCACGCGAAGATCCTTCGCGACACGCGAGAGGACAGAAAATAAAATTTGATTTTTATTTCAATGGTTTGATACTAGAACTTGTTTATATGCATTGTAATTATGTCAATACTAACTTTTTAAGTGGTTTGGACTCTAGGTAAAGGTGGGGTCCTTCCGGATGGTGATCAAGCACGTTATGAAGAACCGAACACTAATTTTTTAAGCTTCCCCGCTAAACTTAACTTTGTCTAGATAATGGTTATGTTGTAAATGATTTGTTAAACACGTTTTGAATGTTTAAACTAGTCGGTAGTTGACTAGTAGGTGTTACTTAAAAACTTGTTTTGTTCGTATCATATTTCATGGTCTACAACCATGAAAATCTTTTGTAAATTCAAATTTAGTATGAAATTTATGTAAATTATTATTAAATCTCGTCCTTTTAACAAGGGTCTTACAAGTTGGTAATCAGAGCTTAAGGTTGTTAACAAAGTGTGTTCGGTTCAAGCTTGATCAAGCATCCGGTTAGAGTTAATCGTTCTAAGTAGAGTTATTAAGTATAAAAGAGGAGACATGAACGGATATGCATGGGAAGAGCGTGTTAACACACTCAAACCCGGAAAGTTCATTAAATAAGAACGGTGAAAACAAGTTATGAACTTGAATAAACCAAAGTAAATAAACCATATACTATAGATGAAATGTTTAACGCTCAATGTAAACATTTCAGTTTTAAAGATGACGGATAAAGATAACGATGATGCGGTGCCAAGAATCACCGAGCAAACGAGAGAAGTGATTGCCGAGGAGGTTGGAAAAGCAATCGAAAACAGTTTGTCAGGTTTCATTGATAAAATCCAAAACACAGTATTATCAGTGGTGGAAGAGAGAATCAAGAAATTGGAGGATAATACCAATTTAGCAAAGGAAAAGTCGGGAGGACGAAAGCCTTGTTCATACAAAGAGTTTATGGCGTGCAAACCGCCAATTTACAATGGGGAGGTTGACCCGATAGTATGCCAACGGTGGCTAAGCGATATGGAGGGAGTATTTGAGAAGACCCATTGTGATACAGATGACTACGTGGCCTATGGCACGGGTCAGTTAAGGGGTCAGGCGAAAGACTGGTGGGATAACAAGAAGAAAGAGATTGGAAGTGAAGCGACTAAGGCTATGACATGGGAAGAGTTTAAGACGTCGTTTCTTAAACATCATAGTCCCAAGGTAGTCATTAACAAAATCAAGGAAGAGTTCATGCAGCTTCGACACAAGGGCGAATCTATCGATAAAATCACGGGAATGTTCATGGATAAAATGAAGTTTTGTGATGAACTGATAACAAACAAAGAGCAGAAAATATATTATTACTATAATATGTTAAGCGCCGAGTATAGGGAGTTTATGACTCCTTCAAAGTATGAGACTCTCACCGAGATTATAAACGTTGCTCGGGAACGAGAGATAGAGTTGAAGAAACAAATTGAAAGAGGAGAAAGAAGGGCGCAGGTAGTCAATCCAAGCCCGACGAAAAAGGCGCGCATGACTGAATCCTCAAAGAAACAAGAAGGAAAAGGCGGGTCATCAAACTGCAAGATATGCGGGAAAGGGCACAAGGGAGAGTGCCGATTTAAGGACAAACCATGTCCTATCTGTGGGAAAACAGGGCACACTGCTGCGTTGTGCCCGGGGAAAGTGGCAGTATGTTATAAATGTTATCAGCCGGGTCACAAGAAGTCTGAATGCCCGGAGTTGACTGGAAAGAAAGAAAGTAATGATACACCTACAGAGACACTAAGAGCAAAAGCTAGATCTTTCCAATTAACAGCAGCAGAGGCAAAAAGGGAACCTGATGTTGTTTTAGGTATATTTGCTATAAACTCAATTCCCACACATGTGTTATTTGATACGGGTGCGAATAAATCCTTTGTTTCACATGGATTTATTCGACATCCTTCTTTTGAACTAACAAAATTGCCTATGCCATTAGAGGTAGAAATAGGTAATAACAAAAGTTTCCTTGTATGTGATGTATGTCGAGATTGCAAGATAAGCGTTGACGATGAGGAATATTTAATAGACTTGATCCCTATGTCGATGGGAGAATTTCAAGTAGTGGTCGGGATGGATTGGTTATCTCGACATCATGCGAAAGTGATATGTTTCCGCAAGGAGATAAAGTTGACATCTCCAAGTGGAAAGCACGTTACCATTTATGGCGAAAAAGGGGGGTAGTCCCGTTATGTGCACAATGCTAAAAGCTCACAAACTTATGAGGCGCGGGTGTAGAGCATTCATGATATACATAAACGAACTTGATAAAGAAACGCCAAAGATTGAAGACGTACCAGTGGTACGTGAATACGCCGATGTATTTCCGAAAGATTTGCCAGGACTACCGCCAGAACGGGAGGTAGAGTTCGGAATTGAATTGATTCCGGGCGCGAAACTTGTGGCCAAGGAGCCGTATCGGCTCGCGTCATCAGAGTTGCAAGAGTTGATGTCTCAAATCCAAGACCTGCTTGACAAGGGATTTATTCGGCCAAGTGTGTCTCCATAGGGCGCACCGGTACTGTTCGTGAAAAAGAAGGATGGGAGCATGTGCATGTGCATTGATTACCGGGAGTTGAACAAACTCACGGTGAAGAACCGGTATCCGCTTCCAAGAATTGACGACCTATTTGACCAACTACAAGGTGCAAGTTGGTTCTCCAAAATCGACCTTAGATCGGGATATCATCAGTTGAAAGTCAAAGAGGAGGATGTACCGAAAACGGCCTTCCGTACACGGTACGGACATTACGAGTTCCTCGTGATGTCCTTCGGATTAACTAATGAACCCGCGGCTTTCATGGACCTTATGAACCGGGTTTGCAAGCCTATGCTAGACAAGTCAGTGATAGTGTTCATTGACGACATCTTGATATATTCAAAGAATGAAGCAGAACACGCAAGTCATTTGCGTGAAGTGTTGGAGACGCTCAGGAGAGAGAAATTGTATGCAAAATTCTCGAAATGTGCCTTCTGGTTACGAGAGGTGCAATTTCTCGGGCAGATCATTAGTGCAAACGGGGTGTTAGTAGACCCGTCGAAAATAGAAGCTGTGGCAAGATGGAATCCACCGAAGAATCCTTCAGAAATCAGAAGCTTCTTGGGGCTTGCGGGTTATTATCGGAGACTCATACAGGATTTCTCCAAAATTGCTATGCGATTAACCAAACTAACCCGTAGGGACGAAAAGTTTATTTGGGACAAAGATCAAGAAAAGGCGTTCCAAACGCTTAAAGAAAAATTGACCCATGCACCGGTATTAGCATTGCCGGATGGAATTGATGATATGGTAATTTATTCAGATGCATCGCATTCGGGGCTTGGCTGCGTTCTGATGCAACGGGGCAAGGTTATAGCCTATGCCTCGAGAAAGCTAAAGACTCACGAAAAGAATTATCCCACGCACGACCTCGAGTTGGCAGCGGTGGTGTTCGCCTTAAAGATATGGAGGCATTATTTGTATGGGGTAAAATGCACTATTTTTACCGACCATAAAAGCTTAAAATATTTCTTTGATTAGAAGGAATTAAACATGAGACAAAGGCGATGGTTAGAAACTGTCAAAGACTTTGATTGTGATATACATTACCACCCGGGGAAGGCTAACGTGGTGGCTGATACGTTAAGCCGAAAGGCAGATTATATGCCCATTCGGGTGCGATCGATGCAACTAATTGTAACTTCGGGTTTGCTTGAACAAATCCGGAAATCTCAAACTGAAGCAATGAAGGAAGAAAATGTGAAGAAGGAAAGAATAGTTGGCCAGCTGAAAGACTTAGCAGATGGTAACCAAGGATTGAAAACTCGGTTCGGGAGGATATGGGTTCCAAATTCGTGTGGAGCCAAGGCGCTTCTTCTTGACGAGGCCCATAAATCTCATTATTCGATCCATCCGGGGGCGACCAAGATGTATAATGATTTAAAACAAAACTATTGGTGGCCCGGAATAAAAAGGGATATTGTGAAATATCTGGAGAAGTGTTTGACCTGTTTGCAGGTCAAAGCGGAGCACCAGAAGCCATATGGTAAGTTGCAACCATTGGACATCCCAGTTTGGAAATGGGAACAAATCACAATGGATTTGTTGACCAAACTGCCCAAAACCAACCGCGGGTTTGATGCTATATGGGTAGTCGTGGACAGATTGACGAAAAGTGCTCACTTCATTCCGATTCGTGAGACTTATACATCCGAGAAGATGTCGGAGGTGTACTCCAATGAAATCATAGCACGTCATGGGGTACCGATATCCATTGTGTCAGACAGAGATACTCGGTTTACTTCGAATTTTTGGCATGAATTCCAAGAACAAATGGGAACTAAACTGTTCATTAGCACCGTTTACCATCCACAAACGGACGGGCAAAGTGAAAGAACGATACAAACGTTGGAGGATATGTTGCGGGCTTGCATTATCGACTTCGGGGGTAGTTGGGATGTCTATCTACCCTTGGTCGAATTTTCATATAACAACAGTTATCACGCGAGCATTAGAATGGCCCCGTATGAAATGCTATATGGTAGGAAGTGCCGAACCCCGGTGAGTTGGGGAGAAGTGGGTCCACGTGAACTAGCACATACTGATATAGTCCGAACTACGAATGAGAAAATCGACTTGGTGCGGACTCACTTAAAAGCAGCTCAGGATCGACAAAAGTCGTATGCGGATAAACGAAGGAGACCGATTGAATTTCAAGTGGGCGATAAAGTAATGTTGAAGGTATCGTCGTGGAAGGGAATAATTCGGTTTAGAAAAAGAGGAAAATTGAGCCCAAGATTTATTGGGCCATTCAAAATCGTTGAACGAGTTGGTAAGGTAGCATATCGTCTCGAACTGCCCGAGGAGTTGAGTGGGATACATAGCACATTCCACGTGTCACATCTCCGAAAATGTTTAGCAGACGAAACTGCTCGAATCCACTACGATGATATCGAGTTGAATAACAGTCTCAACTATGCAGTAAAGCCAATTGCGGTTTTAGATCGTAAAGTGAAGAGTTTGAGAAACAAAAACATCAACCAAGTGAAGGTTAAATGGGAACATAGGAAAGGTTCGGATACCACCTGGGAGTCCGAAGAGGAGATGCAACGACTCTACCCTACATTATTTGGTATGCATTTTGGTTTCGGGGATGAAACCCTTTTAAGGGGGGTGGACTTGTAACACCCCGAAATTTAAAAAGGCTTTATATTAGCATTATATAAAGTACAAAATCAACGAGAATGGGCAGACTAGGAACTAAATAACCCAGTTAGTTATGAACTTAAAATGCCAAAGATATAAACTAAATAAAAGTGAAGGGACCTATATTGTTAAAATTGAAACTTATGTTATTAAGTTTAATAAAACAAAAACCAAACACACCATTTTGAGGTGTCTGGTTCGATCAGAAGCAGGAGAAGTGCGACCCCCATTCTCAAAACCCTAACATTCACTAAACTCTCAAATTGAAGGCTCAAACCAAGTTAAAATCGAAATCTGAACACGGATTCGTGATCACCTCGTAAAGGGGATCATAAGGTATGTCAAATTAGGTTGTTTTGATTCAACCCGAATTCCTTGCATGTGATAGAAATCGAGTATTGAGCTTGATTATGTGTTGTAAATATGAAATTGGAAAAGATATAAGGTTTAGGGACAAACCCTAGGTGATTTCTTGTCAAAATCTTGCATGATATTTGTAAGGTTCATAATCACCATAGTGAGTGATTAATAAGTTAGTAGAACTTGATAAACACTAGGATTAAGACTATTGTTTTAGTGTAAACCGAATTTATGAGATAATCTCTGAAATATTGATGTTGAAATATGTATGTATTTGCTTGATTGAAGTTGATTTAGATAAGTTAGCAAGTCATGAACTTGGTAACAATTATGTGAAAACTTGACCCACTAGGTGTTTGTTGAAATGCCTAAGTGGGGGAAATTAATATGTTGAAAATCAGATAAAAACGTATAATTGACTATTGTGGCAATTTATGTGTTAATAATTACCAAAAGGGTTCTAAATGTAAGTTGAATTGAACTCTTTAGGCAAAGAATCCGGAACGTCAAGCGGACAAGCCGGACGAGGAGATACGCGCTTGAAGGGTGTGCTCTAAAGGTACGTGACTTTAGTCTCGTTAAATTATGCATAAATGTTTGGGTTTAGTGTATAAATGAAGTCGTAGTGTAATAGATGCGTTTGATGTGTCTTTAAAGTGGCGAAGTTCACTC
>JARYGA010031074.1:0-45979 GCA_030545235.1 Helianthus tuberosus
TGTGAAAACTATTTTTTGGTCGTCTCGCTAATAACATTCATACCTTCGTGACTCGACTATCTCGCTTCTCGCATTAACAAACCACCAAAGGGTAAGTTAACAATCACAGATTCAGTTGTTACCCACATAACCCACACATAACCATGGGTGCAGTCTGATAACGGGATTTGTCAGATCCTATGGTACCATAACCTAATACTGGTCAGTTCGGCCAAAATTAATGAATACCATTCGTTATGTAACTACAATCAACAAGTTCGTTCACATTATCGAAATCGTTATTAGTTTAGCATAAACCATCTTAATCGTTTTTGAAATCATCGTTATAATATCGAAAATCATTTTGATACATATGAATCACCCCAAAAAATTGAAAACAGAAAAATAGGGGAACTATGTACTCACATGAAGTGCAAAGTATCCTCAATCAATAGAACTTCAACAAACTCAAGTAAACCAGAGAAATCAAGCAGCACCTAGTAATCGAATCACTAGTCAAACAATCGACGCCTAAATCGGAAGATTGGACAGAATGAGGTCTGGTAAACCAAATGAGTGTTGGAACTCATGTGATATGGTTTAACAAAGCCTACTGATACACTCTAATTTACACATATTTTAGTCCCCCGTTTTACCCCTATTTTATGCATTTTTGGCCGTAAAACCGTCGTTCGGATACTTATTTATCTACATTTGTGTTTACAGGCCTAAAACTGCATTCCAGACAAGATGATACCAAAAACGAGGACTTTCCGGACAAAACGACAAAGCTGCGGACTTTCTGTTAAGGATTCTGATATGGGCCTGTGGAACGACCGTTCCACCTGATGCACGGTCGTGCATCTCCGACAACACTGATCATCTCGGCAATGAACGATCGGTGCGGCTGGGCGTTCCAGGGAAACAAGCGATTTGGTGAAGAACGGCCGTTCCATATGGGGAACGACCGTGCGTCTCCAGTGAATCAACAGAGTCTCGGAACTGAACGGTAGGTGCGACTTGGCGTGCAACATGAAGCCCGGAACTGAACGACCATTCCACACAAAGAACGGTCGTTCCATTTCAGATCTGGTCAACGATCCGATGACGTATGCAGTATGGTGACCCATGTCCAATAATTACATAAAGTGAACGGTCGTTCCATATGGAGAACGACCGTGCAACAGCAAAAAGTATAAAAACACAGCAGAAACATTCTGCTCGAATTCTGGATTTTTGGAGAGCTCTCAGGCGATTTTCAGGCTCCGGAGGCATTAGCTTTCACCCGGATTCAAGCCACATTGTCTCGTTTAGCTCGATTACTACCCGGATCCTTAGTCTAGTACTTGTTTATGGTTTGATTTTCTAATCTTTCCAAGTTTTTGTTAATCTTTCAAGTACTTAGATTATGATTTATGTATTATTGTAGCCTTTGGGCAAAAACACAACAATCCCTTGCTAGATTATAACCATTAGTTTGTTAAACTTTGTTTGTAATGACATTTGAAGTATTTTCTATGTTAATCTTTGATGATTAGTTTGCAACCTTGTTATTGATATTGAATTCTTGATTATAAGTAATTATGTTGGATGATTGGTGCTTGGTTAGTTAAGATAGTTGAAAAGTGAAGCTTAATTAATCTTGTATTAGTAAACTTTGAATTTGGTTAACTAGTTTAACTTGGTTTAAATGTATGCATCATGATACTAGAAATGGTTAGTGATTTAATAAAATGTAATTATTGTTAATCAAGAGAGCTTGCCGTCACGGAAGGACCTAAACGGGTTAGATGGTGTCGTTATGAATTCTTGCCATGATTTGTTAGCTTAGTTAGTAGTTTAGGCCAAAATTGCTATCTTAGTGAATTATTGTGCAAGATTTGTAAAATGAACTCGGTTGTGACTTAATCTAGTTTATGCTTGTCTCGGTGGTTGCATTGTGTTTATCGGTGTCGCTTTCCTTGTTTAAGTGAGGTTAGAATAATCCTAACGGCTGACTAACTTATTTTTAAGAGATTTTCATAGACATTTATCAATTGCACGTTAAAGAACAATTTTAGGTGGTTAAAGTGTGTTTATCATTTTAGCTTTCCGAATGATTGTCATGTTAGGATTCCCGAAAGGGATACTAATTGTTTTAAATTGGAAAATTGACCGAATGCTTCTAGTGCCAAAACTGACTTAGTTGACATACTGTGGTTGTGTATTTAGCAAGGCTTTTTATCTACTTTCTATTATGTTTTTATTATGTATTTGGTTATGTTTACTTTAGTTTAGTTTAAAATCACAAAACCTATGTTTTTACCGGTAGTTTAGTGACAAAGGTCTAGTACAAATTCTCCGCCCATTTCCTTGGATCGATACTTGGTTCTTACCGATACTTTATTACATATATGACGGGGTACACTTGCCTCTTTCGTGTGTGTTTTGATGTAAAAGTAATAATCACTTTTATAAATTTAAAGCCCAATCGTGTGTAATTCATTGCAAAATATTATGTATATATACGCACACGTCACCTACATTCTAAATCGGAACCTAACCTAAGTGCTTTCGACCCGATATGACTCATTAAGGTAGCTTACGCTACTTTAACGCGTCGTGCGCGCCAATGCGCGTTCGAGACGTCTAACTAGTCCTATGACAAGTATTATATGCCTATACATGTTTAAATATGTTGCATAATCAGTTATGTGACAAAAGTTTGTGTTACATATGCTTAATTATCAATGATGCATGAAAAGGGCATTTTGGCGCCGCTGCCGGGGAAATGGCGAGTTTTAGGAACGACCCGAGTCATTTGGTTATCGGTGTATATACTTGTTAATATTTGTGTATAATTTCTTGATTATTTATTTGTTTATTTATTTGTTAATATTTCTTGTTTTATTCGATTTATTCATTTTTGCGGTATTTTTGTTTTATTTATTTATTTGATCCGGATTCATTTATTCGCTTATTCTTTGGGTTTTCGGCACCCTAAAGCCATTTTTGTATTAGTCGATTCAATTATTTATTTTGTTGAATTTTTATAAAATTTCGGGCTATTTTTCGGATTTTTATAAAATTTTCAGCCCATTTATAATAATTTTCTGCTTCTATTTAGCTGAAAAAAAAAGCAGAATTATTATATAGTAATAAAATATTCATTGTGTGAAATTTTCGTTTGCAGGTTAATGTCCTCAACTCCCGCGCCTAATATTGCTGAGCCGGTTGACGAACCAGCGCATAATCTTAGGAGAAGTAGGAGGCTTCGAGAAAGGGCACGTGTCATTGCACAACGGATTGCAAACGCGATTGACGACCCGGTGATACTTTCTGAAAGCGAAAACTCAGGGGATGAAATCATGGCAGACGATAATCAACCTTTGAATGAGACGAATCAGCCCGGACGAGAGGGCTTGGAGCCCAGTATTATTAGACCCACTATTGATGCACCTTCATTTGAAATAAAATCTAGTATTATTAACATGGTGCAGAATTCAGTGCAGTTCGACGGGCGTGAACACGAGGATCCCGGGAGACACATTGCGGCTTTTCTCCATGTTTGCTCCACATTCAAGATTAAGGATGTTTCGGAGGATGCAATTCGGTTGAGGTTGTTTCCGTTTTCATTGCGTGACAAAGCCAGAGCTTGGCTTATGTCACTTCCAGCCGGGTCCATCAGAACCTGGAATCAGTTGGCGGAGCAGTTTATGCATAAATACTTTCCACCTGAGAAAACGAACAAGCTACGGAACCGGATTACTTCTTTTCGCCAGGACGAGGGCGAATCGTTGCATGCAGCTTGGGAGAGATTCAAAGATTTGTTGATTGATGTACCACATCACGGTTATTCCAAGAGACAGCTGGTTTTGACATTCTATCAGGGGCTCAGCTACAACACGCAGGAGCGATTAGATGTTAACGCAGGAGGCGATCTGGGAACGAAGACGCCGGCGGAAGCATACGATATCATAGAGAAAGCTGCGTTAAAATCCAGCTCGCGTCAGGAAGGCGATAGAGGTCGGGCTACATCATCATCATCTCGCCCAGGAGCTCACGCTGTGGACGATTACACAGCTATTACTGCGCAAATCTCGGCTTTGGCGACGAAATTCGATAAATCCCAAACAGCCGCGCAAGTTGGCCCTGGATGTGACCAATGTGGAGTGTCACATGTGCCAGGTACGTGTGAGCAGGGTGTTATGTTTACCGGTCACGATGAGGTGAACTACATGGGCAATCAAAACAGGCCCCAAAATAACCCCTACAGCAACACGTACAATCCAGGGTGGAGGAATCACCCAAACTTTGGGTGGAAATCTGGTTCTGGGAACCAGAACGCGCCCGGTTTTGCTCAACATGCTCCCGCGCCACAACATTCTCATGGTCAATCCTTCCAGCCTCAATATCATAATCAAGGCTCAGGAAGCAGTTCACAGCCGACGCCTCTCAAAGCAACATAAAGCTAGAGGAAATGATGGCACAACTGCTGAACAACTCCAATAGTGCTAATCAAATGGCTGAAAAGCGATATCAGCAGCATGAGGAGCGATTCTTGGTCAATGAAGGAGAAATGCGGAGTCAAAAGGCTTCCATTCAGAATGTTGAGAATCAAGTGGGACAGTTAGCAAAAATGTTGTCGGAGAGACCCCCGGGTGGTCTTCCGGGCAACACGGAGCAGAATCCGAAGGGGCGTGGTAATGGCCCGCACACGTAAAGTGTGGGGACATGAGTCTTGCTATCGACTCGCCGACAAAAATTTAGCATGAGTCTTGCTATCGACTCGCCGAAAAAAATTTAGCATGAGTCTTGCTATCGACTCGCCGACAAAAATTTAGCATGAGTCTACGCTGCTGACTCGCCGACAAAAATGCAGCAGGAGCGTCTTTGGCGCTATAAGGGCAAAATTGTCCTTTTATTTGTTTTGGTAGTTTTAGTGTAATTTAGGTTAGTTAGGTAGTTTTCGTTTGTTTGTTTAGTTTCCGTACGTTCCGGGCGAAGGTTCTGTGTTGTAATATTGTTAGAACGGTTGGTGTGTCGAAAAAACAGCGAAAAACGGCCGAAACGGGTGCTGGAAATAGCTTCTGCAGAAATCTGCATCTGCAGCAGATGCACGATCGTTCTTCGGAGTCGCACGACCGTGCGATTCCGAGGAAGCCGGAACGGTGGATCGCACCCTCGGTGCGTTTCCGAGAACACGCTGCTGGGTTTGAACGACCTCGGTGACGCACGACCGTTCCATTCCGGAGAACGACCGTGCCACAGGCGGAGGGCAATTTGGTCATTTTGCACACTATATATACCATTATCTGCTGCAAAATCCATCATTCGCGAACCCTAGCCGCTGCAGACCGTTCCAGGGCGATTTTTCACCGTTTCGCATGATTTTTCGCACGATCAAACACCCAACTTCGCACGGTACGTCTCTAGTGTTAGATTTCTTGTTTTCTTTCTTTCTAGTGTAGTTTTCTTCCGATTTTTCAAGGAATTTTTAGGGTTCTCTTCATAAACAAATCGAAGCCCTAACCCTTGTTAAATCGAAGTATCGTGAACACCCGGTTGATTTGCAGACCCCTGTTGACCCAATACTTGTTGAAATTTTGCAAAATCTGATTGTTCTAAGTTCAGGGGTCGTATTCTGCAGATTCGGAAGTGCACGGTCGTTCCTCGGGTGGAACGGTCGTGCCTCGCCGGCTGATTCACGATATCGTCTGGTCTGGCCTGTTAGTTCTCGGTGACGCACGACCGTGCGTCCCGGAGAACGACCGTGCCATATTGCCAGTACAGTTGGACAGTAGCTTCATAATTGGCTGCTCGCTTGTTTTCAACTCTTTTTTCTCCTGTTTTTGTCTTCCTAACAATATTCCCCATTGCAGATGGATCACCCTTTCCTACAATTTGATCCCAACATCGAGAAAGAAGCGTTATGCATCGCGAAGCGCGATGAATTGTGGGCGAGGCGGGAACAGTTTGGAGAGCCCCGTTGGTTGGACTGGGAGGTTATGCGTGACCTCAACCAGTATGATCGTCTTGATGAAATGATGACTCCCGCGCTTGCAAACTTGGTCGGTTGCAACCGACCGGTTTACCAGGAGTTGACAATCGAATTCTTCGCATCGTATCAGTATGAAAGGCCGGTTGCACATACAGAGCCCGATTTCCGCTACAAGAATCGGGTAACCTTCAGGTTATGTAGGCGATGGCATACATGGTCGGTGGGTCGTTTAGGACGGAGGCTTGGGATTTATACGCGGGAGGACATGGATGATCCCGACGTCTTCAACGACCGGTTCAACTTCCCTAATGATGCAGCGCGAGATGCATTCTGGGCACGTAACGCTATTGGGGGCCCATACAACCCACGGATGTCAAAGGCTTCGCGCCTTCGAGACCCTCTGGTGCGAGTGATGCACCATGTTTTCAGCCATTCTATTTGCGGACGCATGGACAGTCAAGGTAACTGTCCAACACCTGATTTGCTCTTTCTTTATGCGTTGGTTGACAAAGCACCGATCAACCTCGCCGCGCGAATGGCTGAGTACTTTGTCAAGTGTTCAGGGCGGACCCACAATAGTGAGATCCACGGTGGTCAGTACGTGACCGAGATCGCGTACAATGAGCGATATATGACGCCGGGGGTGCTTAGGGGTCTCACTTTGATCACTGAGGGGGTGCATGTTGACATCCGGTCTTTGAAGTTTATGGGGGTTATTGCTGAGTTGGATGGGAGAGATAGGTTGAGGGGTTTGAATGGAGAGATATGGGACCCGTTACCTCCAGCTGAGGAGGAACATGAGGATGAAGACGAAGAGATGGGAGAGCAGCACGAGCCACAGCCACCGACACCACCACACTCGCCGCAGCATCATGCATTTCATCAGCATGAGGATTGGCCTACTTTCTACCAGCAGTTCCAGGACATGCGTGTCACTCAGGAGCAGCATGGTACATACTTTGATCAGATCAGATCCAGCCAGGACGAGATTAGAGCCAGTCAGGCAGAGCTTCGGGCCACACATGACCGACTAGAGCAGCGCCAGGATACTCTATACCAGGGGGTGTCCGCGGGTTTTTCTTATTTGTTCGGGGAGATGCATCACGCACACCCCAACTATTTTCAGCACCCGCCGGAGTTCCCACCATGGAACCCCCCTGGCTATGGCGATCAGGGCCCATCTGGCACGAGGCATGATGACGATGATGATGATGAGTAGTTTGCGGTAGTGGTAGCATTTGGTGGTGTTTTATGTTTCAGTACTTTACTTTTATTTGGGTGTTTATTTTGACTTTTATTTAAAACACCCCGGATATGTATTTTCAAACAATTTCCTTTCTGTTTTGTTTGGATGTTAGCATTTATGTACATTATGGTTGTTTGATTTTTCTTTTTCTGTTATATTTTGGGTGTACACGACATACTTGCAGATTTTATCTATCGGATCTTGGACCGGAGCACGTACCAGTTTGAGCTTCGGAAGTCTCGTGGCACCAACATCATCTTGAGGGGAGTCTTTTTTATCCCTTTCTCTATATTTAGGGTCTCGCATTGGGGACAATGCGAAGTTCAAGTGTGGGGAGGGGGTTAACTTTGTTAACTTAACTTTGTTTGTCCTCATATTATATAAAAAAAAAAAAAAAAAAACAGAAAATCAGAAAAATCATTTAAAAATACTTGTGTTTTGTGTATATGTTGGTAAATAAACCGGTTGGTTATGTTTTAGAAAGCATCGGACTTGATAAAAACTCGACAAGCAAAATATTTTTGAAAAAGGAAACCGGAAAGCGTGACAAACAAAGAAAGACTTACATGATAGTTTTCACACTTTTACCCATTCCTTCCGTTACGTGAGCATATTTGAGCTTAGATTGTTATATATTTGTTCATTTCGGATATAGGAGTGAGCCGGATGTTTTGTGCAATTTAGAACTTGTCACTAGTATGCTTGTTAAGACCATGAACGTGCGGATTTGTGTAAACGTGATAGAGGCACTTAGATTACCCCTTTGTTGTGTACCTTGTTCTTTGTGTTGTGCTTCCCGTTCACCTTATATTACCCTTTAGGATTAACCATGTCGAGCCTTCCCGTTCACCTTTGTTTACCCACATTATCGCCTACTTAACCAAATTTAGTCTTTTTATGTTTTTAAACCTTTTTAAACCTTTTTAACTAGCTTGTTAATGTTTATATTTCATTGTATAGTTTGCAAAAAAAAAAAAAAAACAGAAAATAAAACACCCTAAAATAGGGTGAAGTTGATAGAAATCGAGCAATTTTGAATGCTTAAATGTTAAAAATCTTGTTGATTAGCTCGATTGCGCTTTAGTCGCCTTTTTAAGGCGTTTGTATGTAAAGTTGTATTGTTTATTGCTAGTTAAACGCTACTACCGAGTTTTAACTGTTTTCGCCATTTTAAATGTCCACTTCCATACCCTTCGCCCAAGCCTAACGTTACAACCCGTAAAGACCTCTTGATTTACACTTATTTGCTTGTTAGTTGGTGGAGACGAGATCTTATGACAAGCTTATGATATTGCACATTTCATTGACTAGGCGTTGAGTGTTTACGCATACACATTTTATGTATGATTCATAAATAAAACCGAGTGTGTGTGAACATTGTGAGTTGGGTGAAGATTAACATGTGAGTCAATTAAATGTTTAGTCTCGGCTTTTTGGTTGTCTCTTTTTAAACTTGCATATGCTTGTTGGGTTTGAATCTTTTGATGTTGTCTTTCGACAAACCGGCTAACCGTTTATATATTAGTTTTCAATAAAATAGTGTGTAAATTATCGTTCTTGTTTGTTTATGTCTTTTATTGCTTTTTAGTTTAGCTTGCTTGAGGACAAGCAAGGTTTAAGTGTGGGGAGATTTGATACACTCTAATTTACACATATTTTAGTCCCCCGTTTTACCCCTATTTTATGCGTTTTTGGCCGTAAAACCGTCGTTCGGATACTTATTTATCTACATTTGTGTTTACAGGCCTAAAACTGCATTCCAGACAAGATGATACCAAAAACGAGGACTTTCCGGACAAAACGACAAAGCTGCGGACTTTCTGTTAAGGATTCTGATCTGGGCCTGTGGAACGACCGTTCCACCTGATGCACGGTCGTGCATCTCCGACAACACTGATCATCTCGGCAATGAACGATCGGTGCGGCTGGGCGTTCCAGGGAAACAAGCGATTTGGTGAAGAACGGTCGTTCCATATGGGGAACGACCGTGTGTCTCCGGTGAATCAACAGAGTCTCGGAACTGAACGGTAGGTGCGACTTGGCGTGCAACATGAAGCCCGGAACTGAACGACCGTTCCACACAAAGAACGGTCGTTCCATTTCAGATCTGGTCAACGATCCGATGACGTATGCAGTATGGTGACCCATGTCCAATAATTACATAAAGTGAACGGTCGTTCCATATGGAGAACGACCGTGCAACAGCAAAAAGTATAAAAACACAGCAGAAACATTCTGCTCGAATTCTGGATTTTTGGAGAGCTCTCAGGTGATTTTCAGGCTCCGGAGGCATTAGCTTTCACCCGGATTCAAGCCACATTGTCTCGTTTAGCTCGATTACTACCCGGATCCTTAGTCTAGTACTTGTTTATGGTTTGATTTTCTAATCTTTCCAAGTTTTTGTTAATCTTTCAAGTACTTAGATTATGATTTATGTATTATTGTAGCCTTTGGGCAAAAACACAACAATCCCTTGCTAGATTATAACCATTAGTTTGTTAAACTTTGTTTGTAATGACATTTGAAGTATTTTCTATGTTAATCTTTGATGATTAGTTTGCAACCTTGTTATTGATATTGAATTCTTGATTATAAGTAATTATGTTGGATGATTGGTGCTTGGTTAGTTAAGATAGTTGAAAAGTGAAGCTTAATTAATCTTGTATTAGTAAACTTTGAATTTGGTTAACTAGTTTAACTTGGTTTAAATGTATGCATCATGATACTAGAAATGGTTAGTGATTTAATAAAATGTAATTATTGTTAATCAAGAGAGCTTGCCGTCACGGAAGGACCTAAACGGGTTAGATGGTGTCGTTATGAATTCTTGCCATGATTTGTTAGCTTAGTTAGTAGTTTAGGCCAAAATTGCTATCTTAGTGAATTATTGTGCAAGATTTGTAAAATGAACTCGGTTGTGACTTAATCTAGTTTATGCTTGTCTCGGTGGTTGCATTGTGTTTATCGGTGTCGCTTTCCTTGTTTAAGTGAGGTTAGAATAATCCTAACGGCTGACTAACTTATTTTTAAGAGATTTTCATAGACATTTATCAATTGCACGTTAAAGAACAATTTTAGGTGGTTAAAGTGTGTTTATCATTTTAGCTTTCCGAATGATTGTCATGTTAGGATTCCCGAAAGGGATACTAATTGTTTTAAATTGGAAAATTGACCGAATGCTTCTAGTGCCAAAACTGACTTAGTTGACATGCTGTGGTTGTGTATTTAGCAAGGCTTTATATCTACTTTCTATTATGTTTTTATTATGTATTTGGTTATGTTTACTTTAGTTTAGTTTAAAATCACAAAACCTATGTTTTTACCGGTAGTTTAGTGACAAAGGTCTAGTACAAATTCTCCGCCCATTTCCTTGGATCGATACTTGGTTCTTACCGATACTTTATTACATATATGACGGGGTACACTTGCCTCTTTCGTGTGTGTTTTGATGTAAAAGTAATAATCACTTTTATAAATTTAAAACCCAATCGTGTGTAATTCATTGCAAAATATTATGTATATATACGCACACGTCACCTACATTCTAAATCGGAACCTAACCTAAGTGCTTTCGACCCGATATGACTCATTAAGGTAGCTTACGCTACTTTAACGCGTCGTGCGCGCCAATGCGCGTTCGAGACGTCTAACTAGTCCTATGACAAGTATTATATGCCTATACATGTTTAAATATGTTGCATAATCAGTTATGTGACAAAATTTTGTGTTACATATGCTTAATTATCAATGATGCATGAAAAGGGCATTTTGGTCATTTACCTAAGGCATATAAACTACCTATCATACAACTTAATTAAACCTAAGTGACCATAAGGTATAACCTCGGAAGGTTATTCCCTATACAACTATGGTCACTAAACATGCTTGGTCGGATCCTAATGATCGACCAAACGGGTCGAGTTCAAAAGTCTAAGTGGGTGTTCAGTCCGCTTGACTTACGACTCTACACAAGCACTAAACTAAAAGTGACGAGCTAAACATGCTAAAACATGTTTAGTTAAGTTAGAAAACAGGTTTTGATAACAAAACAAAGTGTTTTGATACCCAAGAGTAGTTTGGTTACAAAATACGCATAAATACGCATTTTGGCCGAAACTACGACTCGTCACTACGCATAGTCAATGTGGTAATCAATAGGTATAGTCACGAGGGACTATAACCATCGTGATTACGCTCACGTTGCGAAGTTCAAACGAACTTCGTTTTGACCATAAACTGGTCAATGCAGAAAGTCTAACAGAGTTTGACTTTTGTGCTAAAAACGCATAAAAGAATGAAAGAGGACTTACAACGGGTCCAAGAACGGAAGCTTTGATCTGAATATTCTCAGGTATGAAGTGATAAACACATCAACTTAGAGAACCAATTCAGATTCAAAGGTGTGAGTTTGAGAGTGAAGCGGGTGTTGCTATTTATAGAAAACCATGGACCGTTAAGATCATTCCTCGATAAACGAGCATCAATCTGGACCGTACACATGTGGCCCATGGTTTTGGGATACTAGGGGTGTCCCAAAACCAGCAAACGGTATTGAAAATGTTACAAAATAGTCCCTAAACTTCAAGTTAAGTGCTGAAAACGGACCTGCTGTTGCAAAAATGGAGTTTCTGCCCAGATCAGTTGCTCGCATCGCGCCATGGCAGAGGCAGATGGTGGTGGCGCAGCGCCACCAGGTGCCAGTTCCAAAAATTTTGCCAAAATGGCAGAAATGGTCCCTGAACATGTTTAAGGCGTTTTTCGATGCGTTTAAACCCCGTTAACCCCATTTCAAGGCTCTAAAATGAAGTTAAAGTATAGGGAACATGAAACATGCTAAAAAACATCTCGGATCTTGGCTCGTTTGGTCGTACGGTTGCGTTGTTCGGTTAATTACGACGGAAGTCGTAACGAACGCAAAAACGATCCAAATTAAGTGACGAATGGAATTTTATCATACCAATCACTAAAATAAAATATTTTAATGAATACATAAATTTTTGGATGTCCGGATATATTCAGAATGTAAGATATGCGAGAAAATGCAAACTTATACACTTTTTGACGCTTTTAGTCCCTATTGATCAATAAAGTTTATTTTAGCATACCGAACCCCTCAAAGCCTATTTCTAAGCTATGTAAAGGATATTTAGGGTATGTTTAACTTATGATCAAGTTCTGGAATGTTCGTTACTATGCAAATCGGTATAGTTTCGTAGTTTGACACAACTAGTCCCTGCGATCGAACAAACATGATTTCAACACACCAAACCATCCAAAACTTATTTCTAAGTTATGTGGAGGTTATTTAAGGTATGTTAAGCCAATGTCACTATTCCGGAGTGTTTGTTGCATTAAACTGACTGCGTTTACGCACCAGTTTGCGTATAACCTTCTAGAAAGCGATTTAAAGCTTGAAATCGGAATCGAATCAAATTGTAAAATCATCAAACACAATTACACACATAATAACACCAAAACACATATAATAACACCAAAGCACATTGTTTTATTGATAATTGACATTGTTTTACATTATACTTCGATTACAGAGCACAGTTGTCACAGAATGCAACGTGTGTGGTGAGCAAGGACACAACAAAAGAAATTGCCCGAAACCGAAAGGACAGGATGCTAAGGGCAAAGCCATTGAGGCGAGTGTTGGGAAGGCGCGTGAGAATCCTGCTACTGTTATTGGTAGGTTTCGAATCAAAAACCAATCTATGTTCATACTTTTAATACCAGAGCTGACTTGAGTTTTGTTTTGAAAAACTCTGAACCATTTTTGTGTTCACCAACAAGTAAGTTGAGTATAAAGTGCCCGATAGAACTAGAAATTGGTAAGTAGATGGAAACTAGTAAGGTCGTTCGCGATTGTAGTATTTAGTAGGTGATCGTAGTTCTAGTGTTGGTTTATTTTCAGTGGAGCTGGGGAGCTTTGACGTAGATGCAAGGATGGATTAATTATCCGAGAACGAAGTGGTGTTGATGCATTTTTAGTGTCTGTAACTAGTCTTGTACTTAATGATGTATTTTGTACGGTCTTTAATGTTTATCAAGTATGTATTTGATGTCGACCAAGTCGGATATCCTCCTATCCACTTGTGTCTGACTTGTTTGTCTCCGTTTAATATGTAATGCTATTCGAACAATGCATGTTGCATACAAAGGGTAGAATGGTCATTATAAGTTGTTTATATGTTGCTGTTGTTGCTGTCTGTTTCAAGAAACAACCACAACAGTTGCAGACCTCGACGAAACAGGTCTGTTTCGTCGGAACACATCATGACGAAACATACCAATGTCCTTTACTTCTGTTTCGCCGACATTCATGACGAATCACATTTGATTCGTCGTGTATTGGGCTGTTTCAAGCCCAATGTTTGGCCCATATTCTGTTTCGCCGTGACACCTTGTGTTTCGTCGACAGTTGGGCCCAGAGACTATATAAACACATCTGCTTTCACAGTTGAAAGTAGATGAGAGCTTACACATAAAGAAACTCTGTCAAAATTCTGTTAAACTGTGTTTGTATCAGTTTGTAATCGGTTCTCATCCCATTTAATCAATCGAGTGTGTATCATTGATTATTACCGTGTCGTTATCGTTTTACGTGTTTGATTTGGCATAGTTACGTGGATTCCGCACGCGTAACCGTGTTTGCTATAAACAAGTGATTTAGGTTTTCCTAATTGATCCTCGGATTTTGGGACCTACAATTGGTATCAGAGCGTGTTAGTGCATTTATGTCTATAGCCTTCGTCAATCCGAGCCGTAGCGAGAAACAGAAGAAATTTTATAGTGTTATATCTAGTCAAAAAGGCAAGGTGGCATAATTGTAATTAATGAGAAATCTCATTAATAGTCAAGGCCTATAAATAGATCCTTATGTCATAGTTTAGGAACTTTTGCCATTTCACACTTTGGAGAGATCTAGTTCTAGAGCTAGAGGCTAGAGAGAGAAAGCTAGAGAGAGAAAGTTTATTGTTCATGATTCAGGTGCTGTACGTTATCAGATTTTATAAAAGAATCACAGTTTATATTACGTCATGTGTGTTTAGGTCGCGTTCGTGTACGGATTCCGCACGTTTCACGTTCGTTTCGCAATCGTTTCGGAGTCAAAACCGGTCCTACAAGTGGTATCAGAGCAGGAGCTTGATTGCACGATCAAACACATCGTTTTCGTACCAGATTTCAGCCGATTCAGATCCGATTTCATCAATTTCTTCATCTTCTACCTATTTCTCACGTTTTTTATGGAAATTCGTCAAATTGAACGTGATTTCATGGTCCGTTTCGTCTGATTTTTGGATATGTTGTGCGCCTATACCTGATCTAAAACCCTACCAAGTTTCAGATCGAAATTCCTAGCCGTTTAGGAGAAATCTGATTTTTTGTGTCCGACATCGTTTGAAAGTGACCCTCCCGTTTGAAATTGACTCTATCGTTTGAAAAAGGACTTATCGTTTGAAAACAAACTGATCGTTTGAAATGTTTATCGTTTGAAGTGATCGTTTGAAATGTTCATAGTTTGAATTATATCGTTTGAGGTGATCGTTTGAATATTTGTCGTTTGAATAAGTTGTCGTTTGAATTTTTGTCGTTTGAACCAGGTCGTTTGAATATCTTGGGCATTACAACGTGAACATAACAGATTGTTGGTCAAATGATAAGTGTTCTCGTGAATCAAAATAATCAGAACTATGTGTGTGTCAGTTCACATGATTAAAGTTGGTTGGTAATATCAAGTGTTGTCGACAAAATACATTGACACATCACGTGAACAACAGCATTCTTTATCAAAGAATATTAAAATCAAATTGACGGTCACTGAAATTACACTTATAGTTGTCTGTTGTTGTGTGATTGTAAACCCATGTGCACCGACCCATTAACTCACGTTGGCCTAATCAGAGATCAGTATTCAGCGGCTCATTAATTGATTGTTTATCAGTCACTATTAAGAAAAGCCCATGTATTGTTGTTGACTACTGCCCATTAAAAGTGTTAGGCCCAATCACAGTGAAGGCTCAATCAAAATAGATTAGTGGTGTTTTTGTCGGCTGGTGTTGTTATTATATGCACGTGAAGTGTTAAAGCGGCCCAATCACAGTTTACTTCATATAACTCATTGTTGGCTTATTACCTATTCATTGGTTTCACCCGAACAACTTTGGATTGAATCCGCAAATCTTCGACACGAGTCCTAGATCAATTTCGCTCTCACACTTTTACGTATACAGTTCATATAAACTGATTGTGTTTTGTTTGTTTGTCGACAGGTGATTCAAGAATTTTTAAATCATGGCTAAAATGTTTGATGAACAGGAAAACGAGAATCTTAAAGATTTAAACGATTGGATTTCTGATTCTTGGTTTGATCAGAAGAAAAGGAAGGACGTTTGGATTAAAAGATCCGAAAATTTCTTATGCATGAAACATGAATCTTTGGAAAAGTTGGAGAGACGTTTTGATGAATTGATTGATAAGATAGAAAGATATGAGATAAAGTTTTCAACTACTGAAAAAATCTTAAAATTTGCTAATGCATTACCTCTAGAATGGGATGAATTTTTGAGTGAACTAAAAAGGAATGAAAAATTCTCACAGTTTTCATTTAGAGAATTCATCAATAAGCTTAGATCACATATGTTTGATAAAGAAAAAAGAAAAGAAGAGTTGATGGGTGAAATGAAAAAGGATTTAGAAAAGATAAATTTGGAAGTGATCATCGAAATGAGAAAAAGATTCTCTGTGTGTCTTGCAGCAAAAAGGGTTATGAAATACGATATTAAGAGGGGTTGTTATATTGATGAAAATATGAATTCTCTTGATTTTGTTAAAATTTTTTGTGCAGGAACATACATGATGTAAACACAGAAAGAAGCCGATGCTGAAAAGATGAATGAAAAGTGCTCAAAATGTGATAAACTTGGAGCAGACAATGCCAAATTCTTGAGTGATGCGGAGAATTTGACATTGGAAAACAAAGCTTTGAAAGATGGGAAGAAAGCTGATGATGAACAGATTCTGGAGTTGCGCTTGAACTGCGAAAAATTGAAATCTGAAAATGACAAACTTTTGAAGAACGTTGAGAGTTTGTCATTAGAAAATGAAAATTTTAAACAATTAGAAAATGATTTCAAAAGTCAAATAAAGATTTTAGAAGATGAGAGAGATATTTTTGGTAAAGATAATCTTGAAAAACAAATTGAAATCAATTCTCATCTTGCTAAAATCATTCAGCTTGAAAAAGAAGCTGAAATTGCTCGAAATAAAATTACCGAGCTTGAGAATAAGTTGAAAAGTTTTGTGACTTCTGCATCGTACGTTTGTCCAAAACCGATCAATGTTGTTCCAATAAGTGACAAAGTCACAAATTTTGACAAAGTCAAAATTGAAGATTGTGATGAAATATCTGATGATGAAAAAGAAAAGAAAAGAAAAGAAAAATATTTTTAGATTTACAAGAAAAATTCAAAAATACTGTTTTGCAATCTACTGAAACGGGTGAATGTTCTAAACAAAAACCTGTTAAGAAGAATGTAGAACAGAAACAAAAAGTTAAAAATTTGAAAAATTCTAAAATTGAAAATAAAAGCTTATCAGATAAATCATCCAATCATTATAAAAAATCACAAAAATTTGTAAATGAAAACTCACAAAATGTTGGTAATAAGTGGTGCAGGTTTGACCACAGTGCTCAAAAGACAAATCCAGCATTGAAGAGGAGAAATGATTATTACCAAGCCAAACAATGTTATGATTTGAAGGTTTGGACTGACCAAAGTAGATGGTACGATAACAGAGTGTGCTACACTTGTGGTGTGAGAGGACACATTGCTGTTAACTGCCAGAATTGGAGTTATGAGACAAGAAGATGCTATAATTGTCAAATCAGAGGTCATATTGCCAGAGATTGCCCAAAGAGATCGATGGGGAGATCAAGGGTTGAATCTCAGAGAACGGTAAAGAAACCAGTCACTGTCAAGCCCAAAGAACAGAAAGTGGAAGATAAGAAAGTAAAGCTTTCACAGGGACAGAGAGACAGACTGAGGAAAAAGAGGAAGAAGGCGAGAGAGTATTTGGAGAAGATTTTGTCTTCGGGTTCACCGGTTGGTTCGAATAAAAGTTCTGATGAATCGATTCACTCGACTGAAAAGCCAAGCAAATCAAATTCTTCAGATGCAAATCTGAGGACAAACAAGAAGAAAAAGAAAGTTATTGGCGATGAATCTGGCTTATCCAAGTCAGACAAGCCAAGTTCGGGCAATGAATCTAATTCCACAAAATCAGAGGAGCCACAAGTTGAGATAAAGAAGGAAGAGACAATTCCGTTAATGAATGATGAGAATTTTCCACCATTACAAGCAGCAAACCTAAAATCAAAAGGTGTTGATGCTGGAAAAATGTTTAATAGCAATGTTAAACATATTTTTAGCAAGATGGTTGATGGTAAGGAAAAAGGAGTGAAAGAGTTTTATGAAGAAAAGAGAAAAGCTCAAAATGCGCCTAAGGCTGGTCAGGCTTGGGTGTCAAAATCTGTTGGTTGAATTCCTGACTTGCCGGAGCTTCCAGGTTGGTAAGTGTGAAGCAGGTATCGGCATCATTCTTGAGAAATTCACAGGATGGTAACTGTGATATTTCGTCTTACAAGTGGTTAATCAAGGACATTAAGTTGTACTTGATTTTCTACAAGTGGTAGTGGTATTTGACCTAATAATGTTAAATTTTCAAAATGGTTAAAAGAGAACAAGGTGATGAGATGACCCCGAATCCACAAGTGATGGGTAAACAAACTAATTTTTCCGGAAAAACCATTTTAATTAAAACAAACTTAAGTGTTTTGAAATCATTATGGGAAAATAGTTTGTTGTAAGGGGATGTGTTGATTGAATATGCCGAAACCCTCACGGCTGAACAAACAAACATGATTACTTTCACCAGATTGAAAAACGGTTTTCAAACTGTAAAATATCAATGTGTTGTAAATCATGGGGGTATGTTATATTTTCTGCTAAAAGTGTTATATTTTCTGCAAAACAGAGCATGAGATGCAGAAAATGGATGGCGAGACAAAGCTATCAGGATTGGTTGTAAAATTTTCTTTAAATGATTTTGCATTTTAGGGGGAGTAATTGTTAGAAAATACAAAAACATTTGAAAATTTGAAAAAGTCAAAAACATGATAAAATTCAAAAATTGAGTTTTTGCGTAAAAAGAGGAAATGATAGTACATCAGTAGACAGTTACAGTATGCTAAAGAAATGGAAAGTTTAAATGTGTTAAACGATCTCACTGTGGATGTGTCGATAGATTTTTATACACTTAGTAAACTTTTTCGGGATATAAACCTAAATTCAAACTTGCTTATTTCGTGGGGAACACTACTTGGATATATAGGTAACCCCTGAAATCTCGTTTGAAAGGTCTCATAATCTGATATACTAGGTCTTTATACTCAATGATGTCTGGGGTATTATTCCGGGACTTCTGCTGAACGGTAGTTCTGACCTAGTCCTTGGATAATGCTTTCTGCAATGCTTGAAACATAGCATTAAACCCTCAGCATGCCGATGAAACAATAAAATTGATAGTCGCTGCTGTTGTAAGAAAAAAGATCCTCTAAAGGGGACATACCGTAAAGTCGAAGCTGATATCTCTCTGCGTATACGGAAGTATCGACCTGAGATCCCTCGGCCCTCGCATACCTAATTTATATACAGATATCATTGCAGTATACTCACCTGTAAGACTGATTATTGGGATTCTGGATACGGGAGTATATTCAAGAGGTGGGACACATGAATAGGTTTAAGTTCTTAATACACCTAATTCGTATCCTGAATCAGTTGAAATTTGTATGAAAATTTAAGTGGACAAGTATATCGACAATCTAAGTGAATTGTTTAATTCTTACTGTGTAACTAAGCTCAACGGTACTTGTGACTTGTCAAAAACTGATATGATCCTCTGACGCATACTCAAACAAAAATATTGTCTGTAAATATGTTTGTACATATTTCCTTACTGCTTTACGTTTTCAAAAAATACAAAAAGATTTTTTGATTCTACTTTATTTTCGACAACTGATGTCTGAGTGCTGAGTTTCAAAATCTAAGTAAGCTGATTGTGTTTCTGAAAATAAAACAAGTTCATTAATTTGAAACTTGAATTAAAAATAAAAAAATCAAAAACAGTTTGTGATATCTCCAAGGTCATTAAGTTGGAATTGGATGATTAACTGTGGGGGATTTGGTTGCTTATACTGTTATAGAGCTAGTTTCCGATTCGTTTCGATGAAACTGCCAAATTCATGAAAATTGTTTGTTTAGAATGTTTGAGTGAGCCAGGTTACAATTCCTGGATAGCTGAAATTTGAAATGTTATTACTTATAAATGTTTGAGAGATTGCAGATGAGATTCCAGACTACGATCCCGGAAGCTGAGTCTAAGTGGGAGTCTGAAGACGAGCTCAAAGCAAGGGGGAGCTTGTATACAGAAAGCAAGGTGTCGATCCTAAAGCACGGAAGCTTGACGAAAGTGGGAGCCTGATGAAGAAAAGAGTCTACAGAAAGGAGAAGCTGAAACTGAAGACAGATCCAACGGGATTCTGTTCAAGAAGATTCAAAGAGAGAGAGAGAAAAAGAAGACGCTACGAGTTTGACTCAATGATCGAGATTGACTGCGGCAATATCCAAGGGGGAGTCTGTTAGTGCATTTATGTCTATAGCCTTCGTCAATCCGAGCCGTAGCGAGAAACAGAAGAAAACGAGTTTTTATAGTGTTATATCTAGTCAAAAAGGCAAGGTGGCATAATTGTAATTAATGAGAAATCTCATTAATAGTCAAGGCCTATAAATAGATCCTTATGTCATAGTTTAGGAACTTTTGCCATTTCACACTTTGGAGAGATCTAGTTCTAGAGCTAGAGGCTAGAGAGAGAAAGCTAGAGAGAGAAAGTTTATTGTTCGTGATTCAGGTGCTGTACGTTATCAGATTTTATAAAAGAATCACAGTTTATATTACGTCATGTGTGTTTAGGTCGCGTTCGTGTACGGATTCCGCACGTTTCACGTTCGTTTCGCAATCGTTTCGGAGTCAAAACCGGTCCTACAGAGCGTTTGGCTCTAATCCTTGTTTAAAATCAAACATTGTTCGGTTTTTATCAAGTTTTTGTGTGTGTTTTTCTGAAAATTTATTCTTGAAAAATCTTTTTTCTGAAAAATATTCATAAAATCTGTTTGTTTGTTGTTATTTGCTAAGAGTTTTATCAAAAACCTTGTTAGATTTATTGCTTATACTTTGAACCGGGTTTTTAGTGAAAGTCTTGTGCATTATCGTGTTTTCGGAAATTTGTCCGGTCACCGGAAAACTCATAAGTTTACCGGGAAACTCTTTGTTCTTGTGTGTGTTCTTCATATCTTCATAGAGTTCATTATAAAATTGTTCATTTGATCTTGTTGTGTTTAAATCAAAGTGTTACTCATTAAAATACATTAAGTGGACTTTTGTGTTTGTAACATTGAAACTCTAACTCAGAAAAACATACCTTGTGTCAGTTTAGATATTTTAAATATCTTAAACAACTGTAAATATCTTAAACAGCTGTCTGAGACTCAGCATCGACGAAACAAACAGTCGACGAATCACTTGTGTTTCGTCAATAATATCTTCGACGAAACAAAGTCTGTTTCGTCATAATATCTTCGACGAAACAAGTCTGTTTCGTCATTATTCATTTCGACGAAACAAACCTGTTTCGTGGAAAGTGTTCCGTCGAGAACACTTCTGTTTTACACAGAGGACTTGCAAATCTGTCATAACAATGTGTTTTCAGGTGTGTGTGCAGGTACTAACATACATACACAAATCATGGGTAGCAAAGGTCTGTGGGATTGGAGTTCGGAAGCAAAACCAAGTGAAAATCAGCCTTCACTTGCCGATTTGATGAACCAATTGCCTCAAAAACAACAAGCAGCAAATGCAAGTCAATGGGCAATGGTCTCTAATCAAAATCAAAACATACAGAATCTATTGCTCAGTGAAAGTGAGACGGGAAGCAACAATCGCCCGCCAAAGCTAAATCATATGAACGACTATCCAACTTGGAAGGGTCGTTTTCATACATACATTCAAGGGCAAAACGTTGAACTTTGGACATGTTTCACTACTGAATGTAGTCCGGAACTGGAAGCAGCAGCATCAACTGCCGCTGGCATTTCTCATATGATTGAAGAAGATAAGAAAGCCTATGAATTAGAGAAGAAGGCGTTTGCTTATCTAACACAAGCTCTTCATAAAGACATCTATCATCAATTTTCTTATAGTAAGAGCACAAAAGCTTTATGGGATGCATTGGAAACAAGAGGAGAAGGAAATGAAGCTTCTAGAAAAATTCGCCATGATCTTTTAAAGAAAGAATTTGAGTCATTTCAATCTTTGGAAAATGAAAATCTAAATGATTTGACTTCTCGTTTCTATCATTTGATAAGTGAAATGAGTTCTTATAAGGTTGTTGTAAGTCATGTGGAAATGATTGCACGTTTAGCTGATGCTCTACCTCCTATATGGAGTCCATTCATTGAACTTCTAAAGCATACTGGTGCTCTGGATGGGGAAACTGTCACTATCTATGGATTTGTTCAGAAGTTGGAGCACAAGTACGAAGAAGAAAATCGGAAAGCTAAACGGATTGGAGCTCCTCAAAACACAGAAATTTATTTGCCTGGTTTTGCTCCTTCTGCAAGTTCTAGTTCTGTTCAGCAGCCTAAGCTTCAAACGGCGTTTGTTTCCAACACAAACTCATCTCTGTTTCCATTCAAACCACCACCACAACCAGAGTTTGATCTAGGAGCTTATCTTTCACAATCAATATCAAAATTCAAATCTCAAGATCAATCTCCACCGCAAGTTACTACTACTCAACCAGAGTTTGATTTAGGCGCTTATCTTTCGAAATCCTTATCAAAAGCACAACCACCACCACAACAAGTACATTATACCAGCAATCCTCCATCCCAAGACACGAATACTATCAAAGTTGATACCTCGAACCTATCAAAAGTTAGCATTGAGGTTGCAAAGGAGCATTCGGAACTCATTAATACGATGGTCAGTGCTTACTGCGGTTTGGTTGCAGGTCAAATTGGGAACATCAGTATGACCAACGAAGATTATCAACAAATCGACCGTGATGAAATGGAGTTGATGGATATAAAGTGGGCGTTTGCGAGTGCAGTTAGAAGGGCAAAGGACTTCATGGCTCGAACGGGAAGAAGTTCCTTGGAAAGTAAGCAGGATACGAAGTACGGGTTTGATAAAGAAACCGTTACATGCTTCAATTGTGGCGAGAAGGGTCACTTTAAACGTGAATGCACTCGACCACCCAAGCAAGGCAATCAGAACCCTTTCAGAAATCAGACAGGTTCTTCAAATGCCAATCAAGGCAATCAAGACAATCGTGGAAGAGGGATAGTAGCTGTGAACAACACCACCAACCAGAACCAGTCTGGGCCATCAAACAACACTCGTGCATTGGTTGTTCAAACAGATGAAGGGTGTAATTGGTCTTTACAATTGGGGGAAGGTGATAATGAAGGAGGAGGAACCGCGTGCTACGCAAAGATCATCAATCACATCAAGCACGTTCGTAGGGAAAAATTTTCTGAAAGTGACGACAGTTCGGGTTATACCGGGAGTTCTGATGAAGAAAGTTCTATTTCGGGTGATGTGAAAGAAGAAGCGAGTTCTATTGATGATTTGTTGAGTGAAGCAGAGGAGTTGAAGTCTCAGAAATCTGTTCTTATTAAGAAGGCTGGGATAGCATCTAAAGAAATGGAGAAGTTCTTCTCGGAAGACGGATCTTTTTCTTTTCAAACTGCCTTTATGGAAAATGTTTCAGCCTCGTCGAGTCAGGTAACATCTGAAACTCCTAGAATTTGTAATGACTGTGCTTATATGAAACAGGAATGTGAAAGAGTGAAACGTGAATGTGACACAATTCATAGTCACAATCAACATTTGGTTGTTGATATGTCAAAGTGCAAAGAAGCAAATATGGCTTTAACAAGAAACGAAAAGGACTTTAAATCTTTAATTGAAAATTTAAAGAAAAGTGTTTCCGAAACTACTAAAGTTGTTTATCACAAACAAGTTAGTATTAACAAGTACATAAATCTCGTTGAGGAAACCAGAACGGAATTAGCCATTGCAAAATTGGCGCACGATGCGATCAAGCAAAAATTGGAGAGTTATTCTAACTCCCGATTTGTGCTCGATCACATAATTGACGTTCAACAACTGAAGAAAAACAAGAGTGGTGTTGGGTATAAGAAATGTCCGCCCCCTTTAAGACACAATTATGCAGCACCACCTGATGAAGAGGATATGCCTCGTTTTGAACCCAGTGTGCCTCTTAATTATGAGGAATTTACTACTGGATTAGGGTTCAAACCAGACAGCTCCTCGGGAACTTTATCTGATGAAACAGGAACTTCAACATCAGTGAGCCAAAGTCCTCCAATTGTTGAGGATTATGATTCATCTGATGATGAAACAGATGCAAATGACCAGGATGAATCACTTGATAAGAAAAAGGGAATATAAATTCCAATTGAGAATCATATTCTTTGTGATCCTCCTATTCCTTTTGTGCAACAGGTTGCCAAAAATGTGATTAACCCTGTCATAAATGACAAGAAACCTGTGTCTACCGTTAAGAGTAACAATGTGTTGTATACTTTGGTTGGTGATTCTAAAATCTATTCAGATAATGATTTTCCAATTAAAAATGTCAATCCATCATCGATTGATAACGTTTTTGAAAATAACACAAGTAAGTTTATGGGAAAATCGATTCCAAGAGTTACTGTAACTAAATGTGATCAAATTCCTAAGGCTGAAATCAAGAAGAAATTTGGAAATCAAAAATTCCCAACAAAGCAACAACCGTTTGCTCCTAAGGGTAAACAACCATATCAACGAGCTCAAAGGCCAGATGTTTCTAAATCAAAATCTGAAAAAATGGAGCTCGTTATCAAAAGAAAAACAATGATGTCAGATTTGTGGCATCTGAGGGTACTGATAAAATTGAGATTTTTGCTAACAAATTAAACACTGGTTTTGTACAAAAAGTCAAGATTTTAAAGCGTAACAGTCAAAATAATTACACTCAACATTCAAACGGGTGTGATGAAAAGGCAAGTACCTCAGGTCCTACAGGTTTGACATATGAGCGTCGATCTGGTTCTCCTAAGTTTGTTGAGAGGAGAACGTGTTTTAAATGTGGAGAGTTTGGGTACATCATCAAAGATTGTTTAAACACTCCAAGAGATAAATTTGTTGAGAAAGCACCACCTGAAATGATTCACCCTCAATGTCGTTCCGTTTCGCTAAAACATGATAAAAGAACTGTTAAAGAACAGGAAACGAAAAAACGACATCAAAATGTGAAGAAAATAGAAAAGGCTTTAAAATCTGAGGTCAAATCTGTTCCAAAGGAACCAAGTTCACCTTTAAAACCAGAAGTTTCAAAATCTGTTTTCAAAACTCAATCTGGTAAACAAAAACAAACTTGGAAACCTAGGAAGGGTGAAGGTTCAGGGGGATTTGTTAGTTTGGAAAATCATCACCAGATCAAGATCACTATTCGTGATTCTCAGGGACGACCCAAGACCACTGTGGCTTGGGTCCCCATCCTTAACTAATCATTGGATGATTCGTGCAGGATGTTCCAGGAGGAACTATCAGTAGTCATTGGATTGTTGATAGTGGGGCATCCAGGCACATGACGGGCGACTTACGGCTTCTGTACGATGTGAGAAATATTAGAGGAGGCTATGTCGCGTTCGCAGGAGACAAAGGCGGATATATCACCGGAGAAGGAATGATCTCCAATGGTGTGGTATGCTTCGAAAAGATTAATTATGTTCGTCAACTTGATCATAATCTTCTCAGTGTGTCGCAAATCTGCGATAAAAAGTTCACCGTGCATTTTGATGATGCCGGTTGTTATGTGCTTAAACCTGGATTCAAGATTCCTGATGAATGGATTCTCTTATCGGCTCCAAGAATTAATGATCTTTATATTCTTGACATGAGCCAAGCCATTACGACATCTGCGCAAGTACAATGTTTTGTCTCAAAAGCCACAGAGAAGGAGTCTATTTCTTGGCACAGAAGAATGGGGCACATTCACTTGAGGAAAATGAACCATTTGGTGAAAAACAATCTTGTGAATGGTGTACCTGTGAGAAGTTTTCATCTACAAGATATCTGTGTTTCGTGCCAGAAAGGGAAACAAACAAAGAAATCTCACCCTCTGAAGAAAATCAATTCTGTTAGCATGCCTCTCGAACGTCTTCATATGGACCTTTTTGGACCTATGAAGCACAAGACAACATTCGGAGATGCTTACTGTCTTGTTGTTACTGATGATTATTCTAGATTTTCTTGGGTAGCTTTCATGGCACACAAGAGTGATACTCCTGGAATTCTCAAGGATCTTCTCACAATGTTGGAGAATTTATACACTTTGAAAGTGAAGAGGATCCGAAGCGACAATGGAACTGAATTCAAGAACCGTGTGATGGATGAGTTCTGTACTTCTAAAGGCATTCTTCATGAATACAGTTCTCGCTATACTCCACAACAAAACGGTGTCGCTGAGAGGAAGAATCGTACGATTATTGAGACTGCAAGAACTATGTTAGTAGAGTCGGAGCTTCCTGTTCAATTCTGGGCAGAAGCTGTGTCGACTGCATGCTACACTTTGAACAGAGTTCTTACAGTTAAGAGGCATGGCAAAACTTGTTTCGAACTTCTACAGAAAAGGAAACCGGATCTTTCTTTCCTTGAACCCTTTGGCGGTCCATGTACCATGATTGACCCAGATGGTAAGTTTGGCGCAAAAGCTATCGAAGGTTTCTTCCTTGGATATGCAACTCCAAATTGTCGTGTATGGAATCTGACCACCAAAAAGATTGAGCTTTGGAATGAAGTAAGGGTTCAAAGGTATACAAGTCCTGTTAGAGCTCCGGGTGATCCTTGGATGTTCGATTACGATGGGATATTCGACTCCTTTAATCTGCCTACCTTTGATGAAGAATCTGCAGCTGTTCAAATGTTATTTGATAGTGACAACGCTGCTGGCTCGCCATTGGTAAGACCTGTTATTGTTAGCCCTGAAGGTTCTAATTCAGTTAACAATACAGTTCAAAATGAGGTATTTGAAGATGCTACTGAGTCATCGGAAGATGATGAACATCTTGATGCGACTGAAGGCACTTCTGCCCCAGTTGTTCCTATTCATGGCACTTCTTTAGAAACACCTCAAGTGCAGAATGATGATACTGCTGAAGGGAATGCCTCCACCTCCACGCATATACCCGGTGCGGAGTTGGTTGCTGATCTTAATCTTAACAATTTGGGTATTGATACAAGTGTTCCTGAACATCCTGAATTGAGGATTCACAATACCCATCCACAGCAGAACATTATAGGAGATGTCCAAAGTGGTGTGCAGACGCGTAATCAGCTTAGAAATAACCCGAATGCTGGCTTATATTCAGCCATTAGAGAATCTGGTCTTCAAAACGATTGGTCCTTTGCTTGTTACGTTTCACAAGAAGAACCAAAGTCTTGGAAGAATGCTTTAAAAGATAATTCTTGGGTTGAAGCCATGCAGGACGAACTGCAACAATTTCAAAAGCTTGGTGTTTGGAAGCTTGTTGAAAAGCCGGATAATTACAAGAAAATTGGCACACGATGGGTTTACAAATGCAAGAAGGACGACCGTGGAATTGTTATTCGCAACAAGGCGAGACTGGTTGTTCAGGGTTTTCGCCAGATAGAAGGCATTGACTACAATGAAGTTTATGCACCTGTTGCACGTCTGGAAGCTATTAGGATCTTCTTAGCTTATGCTTCTTTCAAAGGATTCAAAGTTTACCAGATGGACGTCAAAAGTGCTTTTCTTCATGGTATAGTTCAAGAAGAGGTGCACGTCGAACAGCCTCCAGGTTTTGAAGATCCTATTCACCCCGATCGGGTTTGGTTGCTAAACAAAGCTCTTTATGGTTTACACCAAGCACCTAGGGCTTGGTACGCAACCTTATCCAACTATCTTCTGGAGAATGGATTTCGACGAGGTCTTATTGATTGCACACTCTTTATCAAGGAACAAAATGGAGATCTTCTGCTGGTGCAGGTATATGTTGATGATATAATATTTGGTTCCACTAATGATTCGTTGTGCAGGCAATTCGAACGAGTTATGCAAGAAAAATTCGAAATGAGCGCAATGGGGGAGATGACTTTCTTCTTGGGCCTACAAGTTCAACAAACAGAGTCTGGGATATTCATCCATCAGACTAAATATGTTGGTGACATTTTGAACCGATTCCAAATGTCAGATGCAACGCCCATTGGTACCCCTCTTCCGCAGAATCACGGGATTACTCCGGATTTGAAGGGTGAAAGCATCAACTCCTCATACTATCGCGCCATGATCGGTTCTCTCATGTATCTCACCGCTTCGAGGCCTGATATAATGTATCCAACATGCCTGCTTGCAAGATATCAAGCAAACCCGAAGGCCTCTCATCAGTCAGCTATCAAAAGGATTTTTCGCTATTTGAAGGGATGCCCGGACCTTGGTCTTTGGTACCCTAGGGATGATAGCTTTGAATTAATTGCATACAGTGATTCTGATTTTGGTGGATGCAAAATCGATGGCAAATCGACAACAGCAGGATGTCAGGTCTTAGGAAATCGCCTGGTCACGTGGCAGTGCAAGAAGCAAACGTGTGTTGCTACATCAACATGTGAAGCAGAATACATTGCTGCCTCGAGTTGTTGCTCCCAAGTTCTTTGGATACAACAACAAATGCGCGACTACGGTTTAGAATTCCTATCTACTAATATTTTTGTTGATAATAATGCTGCCTTACAGATCACTAGAAATCCTGTGCAGCATTCCAAGACTAAACACATCGACATTAAATATCACTTCATACGTGATTGTTTTGACAAGAAATTAATCGATGTCGTTCATGTCCCCACTGATCACCAACGTGCCGACCTGTTTACAAAAGCTTTTGATAAATCATGTTTTGATTATCTACTTTTGGTCAATGGCATTAAGGTGATACCCGAGTAAACTTCTTTGGCTGATCGTTTTTGTAAATATTTTCTTTATAAACTTTGAAAATTCAAAAAGATTTTAGTTTTCGTAAACTTTGCAAATTTTAGGGGGAGAAATTTCAAGAAAATACAAAAACATTGCAAAAATTCAAAATCCAAAAAGATGTCTTTACTTTCTGTCGTTTCGTTTGAAAAATTCAAAAATTCAAAAACAATAGAAAAACCAAAATTGAGTTTCTTGGATAAAGGAAAATGATGAAGTTCACTGGTGTGGTCGGTCAATGTGCTCAAAATGAAAAAAAAAATGATAAGTATCTCTTCTAACGATGTATCGGTAGGCTCTCAATCAGACTAAAATGTGCAGGATGATACAAACCTAACAGACTTCAAGTCAGGTGGGAACCATTCATGGGCATATGGTCTTAGTACCGAAATCTCGTTTGAGAGATTGCCGAGATCTGAAATATTCGGTCTTTATGCTGCTTATCATCTGGGTATCATGGTTGTATCAAACCGTAAAAATAACGGAGACGAAGTCTAAGATCTTCCATGATACTATACATACGTGTACATACTGCATTCGACATCAATAAGTGATCAACAATCACATGTCCAAACAAAATAAGTGATTTTATATCACAGATTCTTTGCGGGAGTCAAGTTCGTCTCTCTGCTGTACGAAAGTACTAACCTGTTCACGGACTTGCTCCTGTGCCCTCATGCATCTGAAAATCAAGTTCCTCATCAATAAGTGATTTTATCACATAGGACTTGTTTTCAATCAAAATAAGTGAGTTTCTCACATTTTTATACGGTCAAACAGATGATAATCGGTATACTCACCGGTAAGATGAATTCTCGTGCATACCTTGATACGGGAATGTGTCGTGAGTGGATTTACATCGACTTGTAAGTATAATCCTTACCGTTAATCGTATCTCTTAAATTATGATTACGTCTGATTAGTTTGAGCTTATGTGGACCAGAATACCGATAATCGAGGTAGTATACTTATCCAGAGCTTTAAACAGAAATCAAAATCATGTTGACTAAGACCGTAAGCTAGTATGATTCCTTGTCCTTGAGATTTGCAAAAAGATTGCACTTGTACAGTTGTTTAGTGTTTTTAACAGTTTTCCGCATTTTCATTTAGTTTACCGTGATTTAAATTTGCTTTTAGTATATTTGTGTAAAGTTCATTTTTGATTAAGCCGAAGTTGTTGCTTGGTGTTTTCTACCGGAAGCCTAAAACCTTCTTCATAAAAACGTTCTTGCTTTTGAAAATTCAAACAGAATGGAAATGTGTTCATAATCTGTTTTGACTGCAAATTCTTTCCACTGTTTTGACTGCAAAATCTTTCCAGCCTCTGTGTTTTGTTTTTGAAAAACCTGTTGGTGAAACAGAATGGTCGACGAATCAGAAGAGTCGACGAATCAGAACATTGTCGGTGAATCAAATCTGTTTCGTCAAAACAGACGACGAATCACATGAGCCCAAATCAGTTTCGTCATGGGCTAAAATTCAGGCCCAAGTCCAAGCCCAAGTTTCTGTTTCGTCGGGCCCAATCCAGTTTCGTCGTGATCTCAGATTCGTCGGAACAAGGCGGTGTATATAAGGGTCCCAGTTGTTCACTTTTTCAAAACATCAACTTTTCATCTTCTTCAAACACTCAAAACCCATACATACGGTTACCCTCTCAAATCGCTCAAATCATCCGATTTTTATCAAAATCTTACAAACTTCAAAGGTAGTAAAACGTTCTGATTCACATTCCGAACACTTTGAACCGTCGGTTTTTCATCCAAAACCCTCAGAGACCCCTTTGAGACCTTGTTTTTCTTTGATAATATATGTGTTGATGTTGCATGTATTGTGTTTTTCTTCTGTATCTGATAGATTTAGGTTTATGATGTTTGATTTGCTTTGATTTAGATGTGGGTTTATATAACAAAAACAGGGGTTTGTATTTGATAAAGTTATTAACTGTTTTTAAAAGGGTTTTTGTTCGGAAATCATTTATGGGTTTTTATAAATTGTTTGGGTATAAATAATGATGATTGAATGTGTTTGTGTTTAAATCTGATCTTTGTTTAAACCCAAAACGGCGAAACTGCAAAAACCCCCAAAATCGACGAATCACATTAACCCTAATTCCGGCGAATCAAAACATACGACGAATCAGACGACGAATCAGAAACGACGAATCAGAAAAGGAATGAAATAGACTCGACGAATCAAAAAGTCGACGAATCTAACTGGTCAAAGGGTCAACCCTCTGTTTCGTCGTACAACTTTCAGTTTCGTCGTTGATCTTCTGTTTCGTCGTAAATGCCTTAGCAGTTTTCTGTTGTTGCTGTTTGTTCACAGTAGACATGTTTGATAGGTTATCTGTTATGTGGATACATGAAATTGTATCCATACATGTCTAAATGCAATGTTATATCAAATGTGACTTATTCTGGACATTTTCATGTACAGATGGCTCCGAAAGCACCCCAAGAAAAAGGAAAACGCAAGAAGGCGATAAAGAAAGAAAACAAAACTGAAGAGGAGATTATGTCAGAGAAGCGTCATAATCAAGTTGCATATCTGGATCCTGAAGACAAGCTCACGGAATTTAAAGATATCACGAAGTGGATCAGGGAGTCACGTATCAATCATGCTGTTACATACTCGACACCCGTCTACAAATCTCTAATTAAAGCTTTCTGGGATTCTGCAAGCGTCGTCCAAATCGATGGAAAGGATATTATAAGAGGTCGTGTGAATGATCTGTATGTCGTTGTTACTCCGGAGATATTGAATGAAGTTCTTCAATTACAAGATCAACCGAATGCTCCATATTCAATACCAATCATGTGTTCACGAGGCTGTTTGCTAAGGATGAAGTGTAAAGGAGACCTTTTCGTCAAACCAATCAACAAAGGTGATCTTCCATTACGCTACAAGTTTTTATTGCATGTTCTTATTCAGTGTCTCAGCAATAGACGGTCTGGATATGATATGGCTGGAGATGATCTCGTTGGTTTCATGGTTGCTTTGGTGTTAAACAAACCGTTTAGCATCTCAAAGTATATTTTCAGCAACATGAAAGAGAATATGACAAGGACTGGTAGTAGAACAACCGGGAACAAGTTTTGGATGTATCTGTGGTTTCTGCAAATGATTATGAATGTTCAACATCCAGACCTTCCTAAAGCTGAAAATGATCTTCTGAAGATAGAAGCGATGAATTTCAATTCGTTAAGGCTAATCAAGACTCTTGCTGCTAAAAGATACAAAGAAAGTGTTCCTCCAAGGAAGCTTGTTGGCGCACTAGTGAATCCTGATTATGTTGCTCCAGCAAATGACAAATGGCGTCATGATGATAGCCAATCTGACAATGAAGAACCTGAGTTGGAAAGGTTAAGGATAGAGAAATTTGGTCCTGACCCAGTTGATTCAGATGAGTCTGGTAGTGATGGTGATGACAGTAGTGGTGAAAGTGATGATGGTGGTGATGCAGGTGGTGTTGGTACATCGAGCAAGGGTGTAGCTGGTGGTACATCAGCTAGTAGTTCTTCAGCAAGTGGAGATGATGGATCTGATTCTAGTTCTAGTGATCATATAGTCGAGCCTGGATATGAAATGTATATCGATATACGTGGAGTAAGAAGGTATAGAAAGATTAGAACTGAGGATGATCCAGAATATGTTCCAGAGGATCCTGAAGGTGAAAGAAGAATAAAAAGAAGAGCTGAGAAAGCCGTTGAAGTTCAAAAGAAGAAATCTAGGAGATATTTGAGTACTTATACTCGGAAATCTGTGCCTCAAGAGTCTTCATCTATACCTCAGGAGCCTGTACAAGAAGCTCCTGTAGTTACTTCAGCTACAGAAACTCCAGTTGTTACATCAGCTGCTGCTACTCCATCTGTTATTCCTCAGGCAGTTCCTGAAAGATCTATGGCTTCTGCAATCAGAGCAACCACTTCAGGGATCAGTGCTCAACGTCATAGGACATTTTCCAGATTTTCTCAAGACGAAAAGATCACATACCTATTCTCTACACTTGAAGCAGCTGCTGATCGTCTTCAGAGACAATCTCATTTCGGTAATCTCACGAAGCATGATCAACTTAAACAATCGGTGGAAATTAACAAATTGAAGTCAACCGTTGGTCAACAGCAAACAGTAATAGAGCGACAACAAGCTGAAATTGATTTGCTTAAAGCTGAAAATGCTCGCTTGAAGGCTGTTGATGAAGAGAAAGAGAGAAGGCTTGCTGTTCTGTGGGATTATCATTGTAAACAACAAGAGGTACTGAAGAAAAAGGATGATGATACGGAAGACCAAGGGAATCCTGACACTTCAGGTACATCACAGAAGCAGCCAATCGCACTTTCTTCTGAAGTTGTTACAGTTCAACCTACAGTTGTCGAATCATCTCAGGGAACTTCTACTGGAAAAGTTCAACAGATAGAAGGTACTTCTTCTATAGTAAGCTGTGCTGATATTGCTCTACATGCTATTCATCCATTTACGGGAGAGTTGCTTGAAGAAGGGGAGTTAATAGAAGATCTTTCTCAGGAACAATTGAGTATTTTACATTCTATGAGAGAAATCGATGATGCTGAGATAGATAAAATGTCGACTGAGACTGATACAACTAATGTGGAAGATATTGATGAAATTGTGTTTGAAGGTGAAGCATCAAAATCAACTTATGTTCGAACAGATGGTACTAAATTTTCTTCGTTTGATGAAGATTGGATGAAGGAGAATATTGATGATATAGACGAGCACTTAAAGAATCGTAATTCGTCTGAAAAGGACACAGATGCATTTTCTGAATGGAGAAAACAGTTTCTATCTAAAGTCTCCAAGCCTGTGCCTGAAAAAGCTCAAGTCGACTACTTGCAATTTGAAAAAGCAAAGCCAAGTGGAAGGATTCTATGCTGGATGTTTGTTCAAGATATACACTGCATTGCTATCAAACGTGAATACGGAATCCTGTATTTCAATTCACTGCTGAGCATTCTTTCCTTGCCATTTTATGATGTTGCTGCGTTGACAAGGCTTGAGCTTATCAATCGGTCAAAATACGATGGCGCTACTTTATTTGAGCGACTGGTTAAAGTAAACAAGAAGACGGGCTGGAAGGATGAATCATACAAGCCACAATTTCCTGTCTATCAACCGATCAAGTTTACTCTTGATCCGGACACCAACACTTGCAGATACAAGCTTATGTACCAGCCTCCGAGGGTCGTAGATAAAATCCCATTGATGCCTATGCAGCAGGATTTTCTTGAAGATATGGCATTGTGGTGCTACGACTCGGACACGCATGAAGCCGTGATTGTGTTTAGAGATGGTCGTGCAAATTACCGGATGTTGGATCCAATGTGGATTGTCAACATGTCCGAGGCTGATATTAACAGACTATATCGTCACAATATCTTTTATGAAGATCAGGATGCTCGTCAAGCTATGAAGTTTCAGCGAGTAGCGTGTTTTTGCTACTACAGGGGAATACATTCGGGCAGTTCGTGGTCCGAACAACACTGAGATGGAAGATTAGAAGACCGAAGACGAGTAACAGACAAGGGGGAGTTTTTTGATGCATTTTTAGTGTCTGTAACTAGTCTTGTACTTAATGATGTATTTTGTACGGTCTTTAATGTTTATCAAGTATGTATTTGATGTCGACCAAGTCGGATATCCTCCTATCCACTTGTGTCTGACTTGTTTGTCTCCGTTTAATATGTAATGCTATTCGAACAATGCATGTTGCATACAAAGGGTAGAATGGTCATTATAAGTTGTTTATATGTTGCTGTTGTTGCTGTCTGTTTCAAGAAACAACCACAACAGTTGCAGACCTCGACGAAACAGGTCTGTTTCGTCGGAACACATCATGACGAAACAGACCAATGTCCTTTACTTCTGTTTCGCCGACATTCATGACGAATCACATTTGATTCATCATGTATTGGGCTGCTTCAAGCCCAATGTTTGGCCCATATTCTGTTTCGCCGTGACACCTTGTGTTTCGTCGACAGTTGGGCCCAGAGACTATATAAACACATCTGCTTTCACAGTTGAAAGTAGATGAGAGCTTACACATAAAGAAACTCTGTCAAAATTCTGTTAAACTGTGTTTGTATCAGTTTGTAATCGGTTCTCATCCCGTTTAATCAATCGAGTGTGTATCATTGATTATTACCGTGTCGTTATCGTTTTACGTGTTTGATTTGGCATAGTTACGTGGATTCCGCACGCGTAACCGTGCTTGCTATAAACAAGTGATTTAGGTTTTCCTAATTGATCCTCGGATTTTGGGACCTACAAGTGGGGACTATCGCTTAAAGAAGCTAGATAGGACATCTCGCCCTGATGACGGTAGAGAAGTGATAGTTGTTCGTGGAGACCGATCGAGTATCGAGAGTCGAGTGTTGATGGTTGAGAGTTGTCAGTGTTGTGAGGATGCTCAATTTGTTGTGAAAAGGCTATCCTGCGTTCTTTGTTAACGTGGTGGATATGAAGGCCAAATGTAGGAATGTCGGAGAGATTCCTATTGTTCACAATTATCCAGAAGTTTTCCTAAAAAGACTTACCTGGATTGCCCCCTACGAGACAGATCGAATTCCGAATCGATCTGGTACCCGGTGCTGCACCCATTTGCACAATCTCCTTGTAGATTAAGCACCATTTGGGATGAAGGAACTGTCAAATCAGCCTCAAGAGCTATTAGACAAGGGTTTTATTCGATCAAGCTTTTAGTTTAAGGTGCATCTGTTTTGTTGAAGAGGGAGAAGGATGGATCCTTCAGAATGTGAGAGGATTTCAGAGATATGAACAAGTTGACTATCAAGAATCGGTACCCTTCACCGAGGATTGACGATGTATTCGATCAGCTACATGGATCTAGCTACTACACGAAGATCGATCTACGATTGGGATATTATCAGTTGAAGGTTGCTGACGAAGATATGTTGAGGACTGCTTTTCGAACACGATATGGCCAATACGAGTTATTAGTCATGCCTTTTGACTAAATTAATGCGCCATTTATATTCATGGATCACGTGAACAGGGTATGGAAACCCTAATCGGATGAATTTGTGATAATATTCATCAACGACATACTTGCCTATGTGCGAACCAAGGAGAATCCCGAGTAACGTTTGAAGTTAACTATGGAGTTAGTGAATGATGAGGGGTGCCAAAGACACTGTAGGGAGTATGATGATCCATATGACTAGCTAGGTGCTACCGGAGATTGATTAAGAATTTCTCTAAATTAGTGCAGCCTTCGACACTAATAACCCCAAAAGGAAAAGGGAAATTGATTGGACAGCAAGATAGTAGGAAGCTTTTCGGACCCTTGAAAGAAAAGTTTGGAGCGTGTATGATGGACTCCGAAGGAAATTAAGATACTCACATGCCCTTGGCAGAGTTATCTTACAATAATAATTAACACGCCAGTAACTAGGTTGCTTGGTTTAAAGCCTTGTATGGATGGAAGTGTCGATTATCACTTTGTTTAGCTGACGTGACAAAGGACAGTTAACCAGACCCGAGTTATTTAGGAAACCAGCGACAGGATTTGCCTAGATCGAGGGAAGATTAAAAGTCGCCAATTGATCAACAGAAGGATTACATGGACAATTGAAGGAACTATTGTGGTTCCAGATTGAAGATTTGGTTCTGTTAAAGGAGTTATCTTTGTCACACCCCCAAAATCCACACGCGGAGTATCACCGCTTGGAGGAATGACTGACCAGGATCGAACCACCAATCATATTGAACAAGCAAGTAATTAATTGTAAAAGTCCAACCAACACAATTGGTGTCCAAAACAAACATAGTTTAAGTTGTAAGCGGAAGCATAATGTTTAAAACCAAAATATAAGTTTAAATATCCAAAGGTTTAACATGGCACGCAGCTGTCCATGTCCCACAACGACTCTTCCTTGTGCAAGCTCCAGCTAAGTACCTATTGACCTGCAAAGCATGTAGTAACGAGTCAACAATAATGTTGAGCGAGTTCACAGTTGGGTGTTGGTTTTAGTTATTCCAAAAATAGTTCCTTTAACTGGCATCCCTGCCGTGGGGGTTACCCCATAGTTGAAAACGTGATTTGTTTAACCCATTAACTCTGGCAATCCAGCCGTGGGGGCTACCCCATGATAGTTATCTGGCATTTCGGCCGTGGGGGCTACCCCATGTACACACTAGACTCGTTACCATATCGACTGTTGACTGTAGTCATGTTTAAGTGCCTTGAACTGTCAATGTCTATCAGCATTGACGTGCCCAGATCCATTAGTTCACGCCCGTCCTCTGCGGCACGGTGTGAGGCTTGTCAGACCTAAATAGCGCTATCTAACTAATGACCCGCTCGCCATTGGCCCGGCGATTAAGTCGATATAAAAAGGAGGGACTTCGTGATAGAGTTTTGGTCTAGCAAAAGTTATCTGTCCATGAGGACGAGGAATTACATTCCTGAACCAGTACTGTCCTACCCAAGAAAGGACGAGGAATCCATGTTCCTTAACCCCATTCCTAACCCCTGGGAATCCCATGCTTTGTAGAGTGTGAACTCACCTTGGTTTGCTCGGCAGATACACAGAAAGGTCAAGTCTAGCTGCTAGTGGTCAACCACGTCCTAACTTGGTTACCATACAAGTCAGGTTTTGGTTTCAAGTTGTGCACATAAGTATCACATAAGCTAGCAGGTAAGAAACACACAAATCATGGCAATCATACATCATCACGTTTAACAGTCATAACGTATTCAACTTGTACGATCCGGAAGATATAGCCCAATAACAGTCGGCCCAACATGTTGTGTGTTCAGCACAGCCTTGTGCGATCCACAACCTGTTGTGCGATTCCGTTAGACACCCGGCCCAAATAATAAGAAGCCCAAATAAACATAAGTAGTTCAATAAGTAACCGGCCAAAACAATTAAACTTGGATCCCTTGTGCGATCCGAGAACCCTTGTGCGATTGAGGCTAATCCGGCCCAAACATATACCCGGCCCAACAGTTAAGTATCATTACAACTTGTGCGACTAGAGACACCTTGTGCGACTGAAGTCATCTTGTGCGACTGAACATGACTTGTGCGACTAGGCTTCTTGTGCGAATGGACCTCTTGTGCGACCAAGAGGTCTTGTGCGAATGGTTTTAAGTTTCCGTTTTTCATGCATATCAGTTACAAACATTTAGTGGTTTCCAAATTCACAATTTATTAATAAATGCTAACAACTTCCATGTCAAACAGAAATCGATCAAATCATTGCTTTTAACAATTGATTCACATAAACCCTAACATCATAATTATGAACAACAACCTATCAAATCCTATTGCTTGGTCCGATTTCATGAATATACAGCCGCTTACATGCATCTGAATCAAGATTATCATCACATAAACATCAATTCTAATTCGGTTTAAGCACCCTACACAAGTGATTCGATCTACATAAACCACCCCTAGTGATTTGAAATCATAAGCAATCATATAACATTCTCCAAATCATTAAACAACAATCCGAAAATAAGACATGACGATCTATAAACATCTATTCGGTTCTTACATTAACATTATAACATCCGATCCACATAAGCATAATCACCTAAACATCATTGTTCATCATATATACCACATCTAATCATTATATCAATCATGGAATCATAACATCATGAACACTAACCGATTGAGAAGAAGATGGAATAGATGATTGATCCGAACAAGAAAAGATATTCGATAGAGAGGATGTGTTTGTGGCTGCCGTCGGGTTCGTGAATGAGAGAGAGAGGAGAGCTAGGGTTTGTGTGTTTGAAGTGTTTAGCAAACAAAATGAGGAGTATACCCTCCACTCATGGGTTATGCGACACAAAGGGGGTGGGCCGAACCCTCCTAATGGGCTGCCCATTCGGTTCACTCACGAGAGAGGTGTGGGCCGAGAGTAATAAAGCTCAAAGGATTGTGCGTTCGGGTTTCTATTGTGCGATCGGTTTCTTTCGTGTGATAATACATATATACAAGCACAACACATATTCACATAATCATAACATTCAATAAGTCAATCAAGTTCATATAATCACATCACGTTCAAATACGTTACATCAAAGTACAAAGATAAGTTCGGAAATACGAGTTGTCACATTATCCCCAAGTTGAAAGAAATTTCGTCCCGAAATTTAGCACGTACTCACTGAGGAAGCTAGTTAAGTTGCATGGTTTTCCTGGTTTTCCTGGGTTGTCACATCCTCCCCCCGTTGATCTGGAATTTCGTCCCGAAATTCCGTAGCTTCAGCCTCAGTAGTGGTTGTACCGTTTGCGAATAGTTGGGGATACTTTTGTTTCATCTGATCTTCGCGATCCCAGGTGAACTCTGGGCCGCGACGTGAGTTCCAACGAACTCGAACGAGAGGTATTCTAGTACGTTTGAGGACCTTAACACCCCGGTCCGTGATTTCAACTGGTTCCTCGACGAATCGCAACTGATCATCGATAGTGAGCTCCTTCAAAGGAACCAGTTGTGAACTGCACTGAGTTCCGCTGGTAAGACACTTCTTCAGATTGTGCATTGCTTGCCACAATTCAGAAGTAAAACGTGCATCTCGATCCGAGATAATAGAGGTGGGCACTCCGTGCCTCGAAACAACTTCCTTCAAATATACGTCTGCTAGTGTGGAGAACTTATCCGTTTCCTTGATAGCCAAGAAGTGAGCAGACTTTGTGAGTCGATCCACGATCACCCAAATAGTATCGTTACCACGTTGAGATCTAGGCAGGCCAGTAACAAAATCCATGGAAATTTGCTCCCATTTCCATTGTGGTATCTCTGGTTGTTGGAGTAGGCCTGAGGGTTTCTGATATTCTGTCTTGACTCTCGCACAGGTCAAGCACTTGCTAATGTAAGTTGCTATGTGGGCCTTCATGCTAGGCCACCAATACGTAGTTTTGATATCGTGGTACATTTTATCCGAACCAGGATGTACTGAGTAGCGAGACTTGTGTGCCTCATCCATCACAAGCTCTCGTAGGTTGCCATAAAGTGGGACCCAAATGCGTCCTGTTACGTAGTAAGCACCATCTTCTTTCTGTTCTAAGCGTTGCCTTGAGCCGCGTAGGGCTTCAGCCCTGATGTTTTCTGGTTTTAATGCTTCTACCTGAGATTCTCGTATCTGAGAAGGAAGACTAGACTGTATAGTGACTTGTAAAGCTCGTACGCGCTTGGGCGCAGTGTCCTTTCGACTGAGGGCGTCAGCCACAACATTGGCTTTGCCTGGGTGGTACCTGATCGAACATTCGTAGTCATTCAGCAGTTCGACCCATCGTCGTTGTCGCATATTTAGTTCCTTCTGTTTGAAGATATGTTCGAGGCTCCTGTGGTCGGTGTAGATGGCGCACTTGGTACCGTACAGGTAATGTCGCCATATCTTAAGTGCAAAAACAACACCCCTCAACTCTAAGTCGTGTGTAGTGTAGTTTCTTTCATGAACTTTGAGTTGGCGTGAGGCGTAGGCTATAACCTTATCCCGTTGCATCAATACACAACCAAGACCCTGAATTGATGCGTCACAGTAAACCACGAAGTCGTATGTGCCCTCTGGCAATGAAAGAATAGGTGCACTGCAAAGTCTATCCTTTAAGTGCTGAAACGCTAAATCCTGTGCATTTCCCCATCGATAAGCAACGCCCTTCTGCGTTAGTGAGGTGAGAGGCTGTGCAATCTTGGAAAAATCCTTAATGAACCTCCTGTAGTAACCTGCCAAGCCCAAGAATTGGCGAATCTCCGTTGGTGTACGAGGTGCAGGCCAATTCTTAATTGAGTCTACCTTGGATGGATCAACGTGAATCCCATCTTTATTCACCACATGGCCAAAGAAATGGACTTCACGAAGCCAGAAGTCGCATTTTGAAAACTTGGCATATAGTTGTTCTGCTCGAAGAAGTCCCAAAATGAGTCGTAAATGTTGTTCGTGTTCCTCCTGACTCTTAGAATATATCAGGATGTCGTCGATGAATACAATAACGAACTTGTCTAGGTACGGCTTGCACACTCGATTCATCAAGTCCATAAAGACTGCAGGTGCGTTTGTCAGCCCAAAAGGCATGACCAAAAACTCGTAGTGTCCATAACGGGTTCTAAAGGCTGTTTTGGAGACGTCCTCTTCTCGGACTCTCGGCTGGTGATATCCTGATCTCAAATCAATCTTTGAATAGTAGCTCGACCCTTGCAGCTGGTCGAACAAGTCGTCAATGCGTGGAAGAGGATAGCGATTCTTTACGGTCACCTTGTTGAGTTCACGGTAGTCGATACACATACGGAAGGTACCGTCTTTCTTCTTCAGGAATAGCACTGGAGCTCCCCAGGGCGAAGAGCTAGGACGAATAAAACCCTTATCCAAGAGTTCTTGCAGTTGCGTAGAGAGTTCTTTCAACTCTGATGGAGCTTTGCGATACGGTGCACGAGCTATGGGCGCTGCTCCAGGAGCTAGCTCGATTTGGAACTCGACCTGGCGATGAGGCGGAAGGCCAGGAAATTCCTCAGGGAATACCTCAGGATAGTCGCGTACGATCGGAAAATCCTCTATCTTCTTGTCTTTCTTCGAGGTGTCGGTAACGAGTGCCAGAATGGCAGTGTGGCCCTTACGCAAACACTTTTGGGCCTTAAGGAAAAAGATGATGCTCACAACAGCACCACTCTTGTCGCCACGAATCATAAGAGGTTCATCACCTGGGCGAGGAATACGGACAATCTTTTCGTTGCAAAGGATCTCTGCTTAGTGTTGGGATAACCAGTCCATCCCAATGACAACGTCGAAACTACCCAGTGTGATAGGAAGGAGGTCGATCGAGAAAGTGTGATCAGCAAGAACAAGATTACAACCTTTGACTACGTGTGTGACCTCTATACTTTTACCATTAGCTAACTCTACAGTGTGCTTGGGGTTCAAAGGTGTTGGGGTACGCTTAAGCAGTTGACTAACTTTTAGGGACACATAACTAGTATCAGCACCCGAATCAAATAAGACAGTAACGTAAAAGTCGTCGAGAAGGAACTTACCCGTCACAACATTGGGATCATTCCTCGCTTCTCCCTGGCCAATAACGAACACACGACCCTTGCACCATTGCCATTGTTACCCGCGTTGTTCCCATTCCCCTGATTGTTGTTGTTATTGTTGTTCTGGTTCCTGTTCAGTTGGGGATAATCTCTCTTGAAGTGACCTTCAGCTCCACACTGAAACCACCCTTTGTTGTTACCTTGCTGCTGCTGCTGCTGTTGGCGTTGGTTCTGTTGAGCTTGTTGTTGCTGACGATTCTGGTTTGCGGGGTATAAACTTCTGCAATCCTTTGCTGCATGACATGGCTTGTTGCATCGATGACAGTTACCTCTGGTGCATGGCCCGCCGTGGTGTAGATTGCAACGATTGCATTTGGGGTGATTTCCCTTGTACCCACCATGACTTTGACTACCAGATGATTGCTGACTAGGACTCTTATAGTCGTCAGTCCTTCTCTGCTGAGACTGAGATTGCACAGAAGTTGAACCTCTGCTGGAAGCTCCATCCCATTTCCGTTTGTTTTTAGTAGGAGCATCTGAAGTAGCTGTAGCACTTATACGCTTTGGTAACCTGTTCTGCTCCACCGCCTGATCAGTGAGACGGTGAGCCAACTGAACAACCTGCTGGATGGTGGCGAGGTTTGCTGAAGTCACATGACTTTGGATCTTTGGCACTAGACCCTTAAGATAAAGTTCGATACGCTTAATTAGAGGGTCCACCATAGTAGGACACAGTAATGCAAGCTCATTCGATCTCTTCGTATACGCCTCAATTTCTGACCCCGTCATCTTGTGGTTGAAGAACTCGACTTCCAGCTTATGAATGTCATCACTACTGCAGTTTTCTTCCTTGATCATCTCTTTAAAATTGTTCCATGGGGTGGCATTAGCAGCAACCAACCCCAGCATTTGGACCTGAGCGTTCCACCATGTGAGAGCTAAACCCTCGAGGGTACCGGTAGCATACTTCACCCTGCGTGCCTCAGGGCATTCACACATTTCGAACACAGATTCTAGTTTCTCAAACCAGTGGAGGAGACCTACGGCTCCTTCAGTGCCGTTGAAAGTAGTTGGTCGGCAGTCCTAAAGGTTTTGAAGATGCACACAGGCAGGTGAGCATGTTGACCTATTGTGGGTGTAAGAAAGGACAAAGTTTAACACAAAGGTAGGTTCACGAGAGTAGGACCTAAAGATCCTAGAATGAGTTTTAAACTGCAGGGTATACCTCCTGCTTGTGCGGCTGCAAGTGCCGCAGCAACCTGTTCGTTGATCAGAGCCGTCAACTGGGCTTGTGTCATGTTAACGCGTCCAGACATGATCTTCATATCAAGGAAACACGAGTCAGAAACGTTCGCGAAAGTGCGATGACAGAAGAGAGTAAGCACACATGTGTTCAAGCAGCAGTAGCTGTACTAACTAAGCATATCATGAGAAAAGTTCTACGATATCTAGCATGTAGGTAATAAAACATAAACCATATCACCTAGAATGTCGAGCCTTGCACGTGGAGTGAAGCGTCGTTGTGGATCGTAGAGCACTGTATAGGTTATAGTCTGGTTTTAACAAAAATCGTTTTCCCTTATTAAAACCAAGTTCTCTATAACCAATGGCTCTGATACCAATCTGTCACACCCCCAAAATCCACACGCGGAGTATCACCGCTTGGAGGCATGACTGACCAGGATCAAACCACCAATCATATTGAACAAGCAAGTAATTAATTGTAAAAGTCCAACCAACACAATTGGTGTCCAAAACAAACATAGTTTAAGTTGTAAGCGGAAGCATAATGTTTAAAACCAAAATATAAGTTTAAATATCCAAAGGTTTAACATGGCACGCAGCTGTCTATGTCCCACAACGACTCTTCCTTGTGCAAGCTCCAGCTAAGTACCTATTGACCTGCAAAGCATGTAGTAACAAGTCAACAATAATGTTGAGCGAGTTCACAGTTGGGTGTTGGTTTTAGTTGTTCCAAAAATAGTTCCTTTAACTGGCATCCCTGCCGTGGGGGTTACCCCATAGTTGAAAACGTGATTTGTTTAACCCATTAACTCTGGAAATCCAGCCGTGGGGGCTACCCCATGATAGTTATCTGGCATTTCGGCCGTGGGGGCTACCCCATGTACACATTAGACTCATTGCCATATCGACTGCTGACTGTAGTCATGTTTAAGTGCCCTGAACTGTCAATGTCTATCAGCATTGACGTGCCCAGATCCATTAGTTCACGCCCGTCCTCTGCGGCACGGTGTGAGGCTTGTCAGACCTAAATAGCGCTATCTAACTAATGACCAGCTCGCCATTGGCCCCGCGATTAAGTCGATAAAAAGGAGGGACTTCGTGATAGAGTTTTGGTCTAGCAAAAGTTATCTGTCCATGAGGACGAGGAATTACATTCCTGAACCAGTATTGTCCTGCCCAAGAAAGGACGAGGAATCCATGTTCCTTAACCCCATTCCCAACCCCTGGGAATCCCATGCTTTGTAGAGTGTGAACTCACCTTGGTTTGCTCGGCAGATACACAGAAAGGTCAAGTCTAGCTACTAGTGGTCAACCACGTCCTAACATGGTTACCATACAAGTCAGGTTTTGGTTTCAAGTTGTGCACATAAGTATCACATAAGCTAGCAGGTAAGAAACACACAAATCATGGCAATCATACATCATCACGTTTAACAGTCATAACGTATTCAACTTGTACGATCCGGAAGATATAGCCCAATAACAGTCGGCCCAACATGTTGTGCGTTCAGCACAGCCTTGTGCGATCCACAACATGTTGTGCGATTCCGTTAGAAACCCGGCCCAAATAATAAGAATCCCAAATAAACATAAGTAGTTCAATAAGTAACCGGCCTAAACAATTAAACTTAGATCCCTTGTGCGATCCGAGAACCCTTGTGCGATTGAGGCTAATCCGGCCCAAAAATATACCCGGCCCAACAATTAAGTATCATTACAACTTGTGCGACTAGAGACACCTTGTGCGACTGAAGTCATCTTGTGCGACTGAACATGACTTGTGCGACTAGGCTTCTTGTGCGAATGGACCTCTTGTGCGACCAAGAGGTCTTGTGTGAATGGTTTTAAGTTTCCGTTTTTCATGCATATCGGTTACAAACATTTAGTGGTTTCCAAATTCACAATTTATTAATAAATGCTAACAACTTCCATGTCAAACAGAAATCGATCAAATCATTGTTTTTAACAATTGATTCACATAAACCCTAACATCATAATTATGAACAACAACCTATCAAATCCTATTGCTTTGTCCGATTTCATGAATATACAGCCGCTTACATGCATCTGAATCAAGATTATCATCACATAAACATCAATTCTAATTCGGTTTAAGCACCCTACACAAGTGATTCGATCTACATAAACAACCCCTAGTGATTTGAAATCATAAGCAATCATATAACATTCTCCAAATCATTAAACAACAATCCGAAAATAAGACATGATGATCTATAAACATCTATTCAGTTCTTACATTAACATTATAACATCCGATCCACATAAGCATAATCACCTAAACATCATTGTTCATCATATATACCACATCTAATCATTATATCAATCATGGAATCATAACATCATGAACACTAACCGATTGAGAAGAAGATGGAATAGATGATTGATCCGAACAAGAAAAGATCTTCGATAGAGAGGATGTGTTTTTGGTTGCCGTCGGGTTCGTGAAGGAGAGAGAGAGGAGAGCTAGGGTTTGTGTGTTTGAAGTGTTTAGCAAACAAAATGAGGAGTATACCCTCCACTCATGGGTTATGCGACACAAAGGGGGTGGGCCGAACCCTCCTAATGGGCTGCCCATTCGGTTCACTCACGAGAGAGGTGTGGGCCAAGAGTAATAAAGCTCAAAGGCTTGTGCGTTCGGGTTTCTATTGTGCGATCGGTTTCTTTCGTGTGATAATACATACATATATACAAGCACAACACATATTCACATAATCATAACATTCAATAAGTCAATCAAGTTCATATAATCACATCACGTTCAAATACGTTACATCAAAGTACAAAGATAAGTTCGGAAATACGAGTTGTCACAATCTTGCAGAGATGCTATTGGGTTTAGTAGAGAAAAGAAGAGCTGAGCTACAATGATTAGGTCCTTTCAAGAGCCCATCTTGAGTTGGATCAATCGCTTATAGGCTCAAGCTACCATAAGAATGGAGTAGTGTACATGATGTATTGTTTGGGTCCGGGTTGAGAAAGTGTATAATGGATAATACACTGATTTTGTTCTTGTAGAGATTTATTTAGAAGATAAACGGAAGTTTATCGAAGTACCGTAGAAGCAGTATGTATAGCTAGAAGAGTTATGTTAATAACCAGAGAGGCGATTTCAGAATTCTAGTCGTATTTGTGATTTATTGATTTGGCGATTTGTGGATATCTGAAATGAATGCAAGGAGGAAGGAAGACGAGTTTATGAGATTTGATTCTTTCGAGAGCCCATCTCGAGTTGGATCAATCATGTGTAAACTCAAACTATCTTAGATACGGGGTAATGTATATGTAAATATATGTA
>JARYGA010031075.1:0-45534 GCA_030545235.1 Helianthus tuberosus
GATAATCCAGATACCTCGGTGCTCGTAGGAACCAATATCCCTCAGGATATTGAAGATAAATTAACTAACTTTTTAAAATGCAGGATGTCAACATTTGCATGGAAGCATGAGGATATGACAGGTATATACAAAGATATTATCACTCACAAGCTTGGGATTGACATGTCATTCAAGCCTGTGCAACAAAAGAGAAGGAAGTTCGCTCCTGAACGAAATACAATTATCCAAGAGGAAGTTGAAAGATTATTGAAGTCCAAGATGATCAGGGAAGTCAAATTTCCCAAATGGCTAGCAAATGTGGTCGTGGTTCAAAAGAAGAATGGGAAATGGAGAGTTTGTGTAGATTACACAGACTTGAATAAGGCTTGTCCCAAAGACCCATTTCCTCTTCCTCATATTGACGCAATGGTGGATGCTACCGCCGGGCACGAGATGTTAACCTTCATGGATGCATCCTCAGGATTTCAGCAGATTCAAATGGAGCCTTCGGACCAGGAGGATACTGCCTTCATGACACCAACAGGTATTTATTATTATACTGCTATGCCTTTCGGTTTGAAAAATGCAGGTGCAACATACCAGAGATTGGTGAACATGATGTTCAAAGATAAGCTGGGGGACACGATGGAGGTGTACATCGACGGTATGGTAGTAAAATCTAAAAAGGCTGAGGATCACCTCCAGGATATTAAGGGAGCATTTGATATCCTGGATCAATATAACATGAAGCTAAATCCTGCTAAGTGCCATTTCGGAGTGGGAGCAGGAAAGTTTCTAGGATATATGGTGACCAAAAGAGGAATAGAGGCGAGCCCGGAACAGATTAAAGCCATCTTAGATATCAAATCACCCTCAAACATGAAGGATGTTCAATGGTTAACAGGACGAGTCGCAGCATTGAACAGATTTATCTCAAGATCCTCGGAGAAATGCAAAGAGTTTTATGATATCCTGAAGAAGAACAAGAAGTTCGAATGGGGTGAGAAGCATGAAGCAGCCCTGCAGGATTTGAAGCAATATCTTTCAACTGCACCCCTATTGATGAAGCCTGATAATGGTGAACCACTGTCCCTAAACCTCGCGGTATCAGGGAATGCTGTAAGTGCCGTCCTTGTAAAGGATCATGAAGGTCAGCAATATCCTATTTATTATGTTAGTAAAAGTTTGTTAGATGCAGAAACTAGATATTCTCATCTAGAGAAACTGATATTAGCCTTAGTTATGGCATCAACAAAACTTAGACATTATTTTGAGACACATAGGATTCATGTTAAGACCAATTATCCTGTTAAAAACGTGCTTAGGAAACCCGAGATGTCGGGCAGGATGGCTAAGTGGTCAGTAAAACTGAGTGCTTATGACTTAGTATATGAGCCTAGAAATGCCATAAAGTCTCAGGCTTTAGCTGACTTTGTGGCTGATTTCAGTAGTGACATTCAGGATGAGGTAGACCTAGAAGTACAACAGTTAGGAGAATCCTCAGGATCCTGGACACTGTATACTGATGGAGCATCTAATGTTAGAGGAGTAGGATTGGGAATACTACTAAAATCGCCACAGGGGGACATATTACCCCAGGCTATTAGATGTGAATTTCCAGCCACTAATAATGAAGCAGAATATGAGGCTTTAATTGCAGGATTAGAACTAGCTAAAAGTATGAATATCAAGAATTTGCAAGTATATGTTGACTCCTTGTTAATTACTAATCATTTTAATGGATCCTATGCAGTTAAGGGTGAGAAATTAATCGAATACCTCGATACTCTCAAAAAATTAGCAGGATATTTCGATGTTTTTACACTTGAACAGGTACCAAGGGAAGATAATGCTGAAGCAGATGCCTTAGCAAACCTGGGATCATCGGTCAGGATACCGGAAGGAACCCAAATACCGATACTACATATCTTGTATCCTGCAACGAATCCTCAGGATAAAGAAGTAATAAGTATCCAGGATCCTGTTGCTGAATATCCTGAGGAGGATCCTAAATCCTGGACGGCTCCGATCATAAGTTATTTCAAAGAAGGACACATCCCTAGAGACGAAAATCCTAAGGCATTTAGGATGAAGGTATCACGATTCACCATTATAAATAATATTTTGTATAAGAAATCTCTTGCAGGACCATATCTAAGGTGCTTGGAGGATCCCGAAACTAAAGAAGTACTTCAGGATATACATGATGGGGATTGTGGTAACCATACTGGGGGCAGGTCATTATTCTCAAAGGTGTTGAGAACAGGATACTATAGGCCAACGATGAGGAAAGATGCTACAGAATATGCTCGAAGATGTGATGCATGTCAAAGGCACAGTAACATACTACACCAACCAGCTGAACCACTATATCCTATAATATCCCCTTGGCCGTTCATGAAATGGGGGATGGACATAGTAGGGAAATTACCAAAAGCACCAGGAGGAAAAGTTTTTATGTTGGTAATGACTGATTATTTCTCTAAGTGGGTGGAGGCTGAAGCATTTGTTCAAGTCAGAGACCAAGAAGTAGTATCCTTCATAAAGAGGAATATCCTGACCAGGTTTGGAGTACCAGCCGAAATAATCTGTGACAATGGTTCTCAGTTTATAAGCAAGATGTAACACCCCGAAAACGGGTTTGGTAATCAAACCCCGTTAATACTAAAAGGCGGATAAAGTATCGTTAGCGGTAAAAGCAACCCGATAAATATTAGAATTTAAATAAATAATCCTAATATTAATTAAAAGACGGGTTATAACTCTCGGAATCCAATAAGTTAACTAGGAAAAATAATAACCTAGTTAGAAGAGAAGTCTTGTAGTGACATACTAGTGGGTTATGTAACACCCCGAAATTTAAAAGGGCTTTATATTAGCGTTATATAAAGTGTAAAATAAACGAGAATGAGCTAACTAGGAATAAATAACCTAGTTAGTTAATTGTCCCGTTTTAAAACATAAATAAATTTAAAATGCCAAAGATATAAACTAAAAGAAACTAGAGGGACCAAAAGTGTTTAACTTGAAACAAGTTTTAATAAAAACTTTTTAATTAAAACACAAACACTCCTGGTGGAGTGCTGGAGATCGATCAAAGCAGGCGGAGGGCGACCAAGCTTGCCAAAACCCTAAATCCCACAAAACACCTAAATTGAAGGTTCAAATCTGGTCCAAAACGAAAATCGAGCATAGATTACTGATCCCCATTGCAAGGGGGTTGTAAGGTATGTAAAATTTGATGTTAATTCTCTACTTGAAATTCTCATGAATTTAGGGTATTCGAAATTTGTTGATGCATGCTTGTTATATGGATGAAATAGGAACATTGTAGTGTTTAGGAGTAAACCCTAGACAAGATATGTTGAAATCGTGCCTAATTTTAGTAAAAAATCCATGAACACCACTGAAGGTGATTGTTGTTAGGGTTTTTGATTGCTAAAATGGTGTTATGATGTCAAGAACTTGCTTAAATTGAAAGCTGAATTCAAACGGCTCTTGATCAGAATTTACAGCCGAATTGTATCTGCTGTAAACTGGAAAATACTTAATAAAAACATGTGTTTCTTGAGTCTGAAATGTAATTCCAGGAAATATCTTTAAAACCCCACTGGAATCGCATTTTTTCGACGAGAATTGAGCGTTTTATGAATTTTTCCGTATCAAAGGTTCAAGCTACGTTTTCTGGCAGAATTTGCAGCCCATTACGAATGTCATAACTCAATTTAGGAATTGAGTTATGATTTCAAATTCTTACTGTAGAAAGTTTTAAGTGATTAAAAGAATCGCCAATTGGAATTTCGTCAATCGGATAAACGAGGAATTTTAAATGAATTTTTCCGTAAGCTGCAGTCAGAAGTGACGAATCTGATTGCAGCTTAGTAAATGAATTTTTACAAGTTTTTGGTAAAGAGTTAGATCTTGAAATTTTAACACAATGTCTAACCCTCCGAGAGGTACGCCACATAAAAAAATCATAATTTTTGAAGACTTGTAAACAGGTTAAACAGGTCACCAAAAAACAGCCTATTTTCAGTGATACGAAACTTGATTGTTGATATTATAAATTATGCCCACAATGTTCATATGTTGAAATTATGAATCAAACGCGTAATTTCCTAGTTCGACTAATTAGGTGTGATGTGGGGTAATACAAATTTTAATTATGAAGTCGATTTAGCTTATATGCACATATCATATAATTAAGGGTAGTTAACTTTTGAAGAGTTAAACTAACCATGGACGGAGTCGAATAGTAGTTTTGACATAGAAAACACGTAAGGTGGAATAGTCATGGTTATAATGACTAATCTAACCACCTTGTGAATTATGATGATAGTTTGACTCTTGACAAGCTAGATGGAGGCTTAGAATGAAGCGGGTCAAACGGAGCAAGTACGAAAAGGAAAGCGTAATTTGGATGCGAGGTAAGTAGAGCTTACGCCCCTTTACATTATTTGCAAAGTTACTTAATTTCAAGTATTGATATGAATGCTACTAAGTGGTTGGTATATGATATTCCGACACGATTCAATGAGAGTCGGAATGAGGGAAAATGGTAAGAAATCATGAATTATAGTAAAAGGGGTTAAATGGTAAATTAGTCATGTAATGACGAATAAATAAAAAAAACAGTTTTAAGCAAAACAAGTTCAAAGGAAAACCGGGATAGGTTTAAAGGGGTGAAATGGTAATTAAATACCATCTCATACGGACAAATGGTCAATTAGACTAAATGGGTCAAATGGTGTGGTTAACACCATTTGACAATAACATTTGACAATCGCTTGTTGAGTTTTGTAATCACAAGAAATAACATAAGCTTGCGTTGCTTTAACTAGAAAGATTTAAAGCAAAAAGTTATGTAAACGGGTCAATACCTTGACCCGAGCCAGGTACGCATAGTTAAGTTGCTAGATAAACATGCAAATATGGGTCAAATAATTAGCGAGAGTCCTTCGTCGTAAATGTGGGACTAAAAATGACCAAAACGCCCATGATTTGTAAATCGGGCAAATGACCCTTAGAGGTCGTTTAGATACTAGTATTATGATTATGCAACTCTTAGATATATGTAAGAGTTGTAAGTATAAACCTTGAGAGTCAAATGCCTAAGAACGGGTCAATTACGTAGAATGACTATCCAAAGGGTAAAATTAAGAATAACAGTCTGTTATGTTAAATCCACTACAAAATAGTTGTTGTGGAATATAAGAGGCTATTTAAAAAAAATGGAAATACGAAGTGTACAAAGAGAAATGCGAGTTTGATGCTTAAATGCATGAAAACTTCTAAACGGGTCAAAATAAAGTAGGTGGTAAAATGTTGGCTTAAGTGTAATAAAGAAAAACGTAAACCGGGTAATGGGAGCGTAAACTATATGAATAATGGATCCGGGTAATGGATGATAGCTTAGACATGTTAAGAAAAGAACCCCAAGCAATTAAAATGAGTTTGGATAGGTTTGGATGCAAATTTGATGAAAAATAAACGTGCAGAATTGACACGGGCGGGTGAACTTTTGACACGGCCGGGTGAAGGGGCTGTGAAAAATATATGTTAAGCTGACACGGCCGGGTGATCTTTTGACACGGCCGGGTGAAGGGGCTGAAAACAAAATATATAATTTCTTGTATTTAATTATTTTGTTCAAATGCCTTGATTTCTAATCCCATATAACTTGTTTAAACTTGTTATTTAACTATCAAAACTAACTTTTAAGTTGGTTTTGATCATAGGTGATTGCCAAGAGTGCCCGGATGAAGATCAAGCTCGAAGAAGAACCGAACACGATAAAGTTAAAAGCTTCCGCGCGGCGTTTCGTCGTATCTTTTAAACGACGAATTCAATTACATTAAGTTCTTTTTTTTTATTGTAAAAGTTTTAGTAAACTCGTATTGACATAATTACGTGTAATCGTATAAACATGCATTTTTACGAAACTTATATATAATATTGTATTTAACAAGCAAGGGTGTTACAAGTTGGTAATCAGAGCTCATGGTTAAAGAATAAAGTGTGTTCGGTTCGAGGCTTGATCGTAAATCCGGTAAGTACAAGTATGTTAGTGGTTTAGCATGTTAAAGTGTTGTAAACAACACATAGGGTTACCGTGTAATACACGCTACCCCAATTAAAATGATTGATACAGTTAATGAAATTACGTGCGTTGACACGTATAGCAGAAAGCCTCGTATTATAATACGGGCGATTATTGATGTCAACATTACTAACCTTTGTGAATGTTTTGATTGAAGGACACTCGCATATGAAGAGGACGAGAATTGAATAAATTACGGATATGACGGAGGAACGGTCCGAAGTATGACAAGGGGAGCATGCTCACCAAGGACCAAATCGCGTAACAATCGCAAATAAGAATAACGGCAAGGAACGCCCGTCGGGGCAAGCATTACCAGGTGCACGCTTTTAAATATAATTGCACAAATAGCAATATCCAACAAACATGTAGAGAATGATTGTTGCATATCTAAATTAAAAACTTGGAAAACCTGAATAGAATACCTATCCAGGATATTATTTCCAAGAAAACTAAATAGAGGCGTTACTTACATAGGGTGTGATGTGAAAACTGTAAAAAGGTCGTGTGTGTCATGTGTTAATCGCTTACTCTGGCCAAGTAGGTAGTGGCATATGATACCATGAACTTCTTGTAGTGGACGCATTTACGTCCTATGTAGTAAGGGCGGGGTGAATGGGACTAACTTAAAAGGTACCCAAATAAATCAAATAAGCAAGACGTTTGATAATAAACGTAGACGCAAGTCGGATGACGGAAGCGTATTACGCTAGAATAAAGAGCCCGAGAGAAGGGACAAGGATCAAAGTAAAAGAAAATACAGACCGACCAATAGGAATGCTAAGGCATAAGGATAAAATTTTGACTGTCATAAGTGATGAAATTCACATGGACAAGTCAAACGGATTAAATAAAGAATAAAGGACTTGACTGAATGAAAGCGATTGATTTCGCTAAAATGACCAAATAAATTAAGGTGACGTCTAAAACCATATAAGAATGGTTACTTGATAATGATCACGGTAAAGATACCCGATGGACGGGTAGGATTGTGGGTGAATGCGTAAACCGAGAGACGGGAACGCGAAATAGGAAGTCAAAAGACTCGGAATATGAGTCATGACTAAAAGATGACAAGAATTTTCGTAAACATAAATTTTGGTAATTACGTTCAACCATTTCAAAGTTGGACGGGTTAAATAAAGAATGAAGTTTGACATTCATAAGTGATGAAAATTCACCCAAAATGAGTCAAACGAGTCAATTAAGGAATAACGCTTAATATAATAGGAAAACGCAAACCGGTGAAACCGGAAAGCTAAAAACAATAAAATAGAAGGACCCGGGTAATGGGTTGTAAAGGAGTATAAGTATGAACCGGGTAACGGTAAGCGTAGGACAAACCGACGTGTAAATGACGTTAGAAGTCGTAAAGTCGGAAAGATAGTCCGAAAGTAAACAAATGAAACCTTAGACTACGGTCAAGGTCAACTAAAGTTCAAAAGCAAAATTAAATGATTCCAAACATAACAAAGGATGCTTTAAAGCTATATAAGTATAAATAGACAATTGAATGACACGAATAAAAGATGATCTACGGGATCATCATAACCTACGGGATTAAAGGTAGTGCTAAGGTCTACGGGACCAAGAAGACTTTTGGGTCGGAAATAGAAGGAAATGAATTGTTGAGTATCACCTTAAAAAGGTGGAAATCTAAAGAAATAGTCTACGAGAAGAAGCGAAAAAAAAAAAAAAAAAAAACCCTACGGGTTATTTGGGTTAAGCGTGGGAACTAGTTGAAATTCCCCGCATTAAAAGATAATGGAAAGTAACAAATCTTTCGAAGCAATATTCCTATATATGAGAGAAAGACATAAGACAAAGAGAAAACGTAACAAAAAAAAATAGTTTTTTTAGTCGAAAGCAACGTTTTAATAAACATAAGGGGTATGAGGAAGTTTAGAAAACCGTAAACGCACATAAGGCCGGAGATGGCGATATGGATATATACCTGAGCAATGGGGTATAAAGTAACCGGTGACTAACAAGTCTAACCGCCAAAATAGATAATCAATAAAGATAACGAATACGAGCTGAAGGTAACGACCCGCGAGGCCTTACACATGAAAGACGTACGCGTCGATATAAATGAAAACGTTAGATCGAAAGGAACGAATGAATGTCTTGAAAACGAAACTAAGTTCGTTTAGTCTGAATTAAAAGAAATACGTAAATAAGGTTTCGAGGACGAAACCTTTTTAAGGGGGGTAGACTTGTAACACCCCGAAAACGGGTTTGGTAATCAAACCCCGTTAATACTAAAAGACGGATAAAATATCGTTAGCGGTAAAAGCAACCCGATAAATATTAGAATTTAAATAAATAATCCTAATATTAATTAAAAGACGGGTTATAACTCTCGGAATCCAATAAGTTAACTAGGAAAAATAATAACCTAGTTAGAAGAGAAGTCTTGTAGTGACATACTAGTGGGTTATGTAACACCCCGAAATTTAAAAGGGCTTTATATTAGCGTTATATAAAGTGTAAAATAAACGAGAATGAGCTAACTAGGAATAAATAACCTAGTTAGTTAATTGTCCCGTTTTAAAACATAAATAAATTTAAAATGCCAAAGATATAAACTAAAAGAAACTAGAGGGACCAAAAGTGTTTAACTTGAAACAAGTTTTAATAAAAACTTTTTAATTAAAACACAAACACTCCTGGTAGAGTGCTGGAGATCGATCAAAGCAGGGGGAGGGCGACCAAGCTTGCCAAAACCCTAAATCCCACAAAACACCTAAATTGAAGGTTCAAATCTGGTCCAAAACGAAAATCGAGCATAGATTACTGATCCCCATTGCAAGGGGTTGTAAGGTATGTAAAATTTGATGTTAATTCTCTACTTGAAATTCTCATGAATTTAGGGTATTCGAAATTTGTTGATGCATGCTTGTTATATGGATGAAATAGGAACATTGTAGTGTTTAGGAGTAAACCCTAGACAAGATATGTTGAAATCGTGCCTAATTTTAGTAAAAAATCCATGAACACCATTGAAGGTGATTGTTGTTAGGGTTTTTGATTGCTAAAATGGTGTTATGATGTCAAGAACTTGCTTAAATTGAAAGCTGAATTCAAACGGCTCTTGATCAGAATTTATAGCCGAATTGTATCGGCTGTAACCTGGACAAAACTTGATAAAACATGTGTTTCTTGAGTCTAAAATGTAATTCCAGGAAATATCTTTAAAACCCCACTGGAATCGCATTTTTTCGACGAGAATTGAGCGTTTTATGAATTTTTCCGTATCAAAGGTTCAAGCTGCGTTTTCTGGCAGAATTTGCAGCCCATTACGAATGTCATAACTCAATTTAGGAATTGAGTTATGATCTCAAATTCTTACTGTAGAAAGTTTTAAGTGATTAAAAGAATCGTCAATTGGAATTTCGTCAATCGGATAAACGAGGAATTTTAAATGAATTTTTCCGTAAGCTGCAGTCAGAAGTGACGAATCTGATTGCAGCTTAGTAAATGAATTTTTACAAGTTTTTGGTAAAGAGTTAGATCTTGAAATTTTAACACAATGTCTAACCCTCCGAGAGGTACGCCACATAAAAAAATCATAATTTTTGAAGACTTGTAAACAGGTTAAACAGGTCACCAAAAACAGCCTATTTTCAGTGATACGAAACTTGATTGTTGATATTATAAATTATGCCCACAATGTTCATATGTTGAAATTATGAATCAAACGCGTAATTTCCTAGTTCGACTAATTACGTGTGATGTGGGTTAATACAAATTTTAATTATGAAGTCGATTTAGCTTATATGCACATATCATATAATTAAGGGTAGTTAACTTTTGAAGAGTTAAACTAACCATGAACGGAGTCGAATAGTAGTTTTGACATAGAAAACACGTAAGGTGGAATAGTCGTGGTTATAATGACTAATCTAACCACCTTGTGAATTATGATGATAGTTTGACTCTTGACAAGCTAGATGGAGGCTTAGAATGAGGCGGGTCAAATGGAGCAAGTACGAAAAGGAAAGCGTAATTTGGATGCGAGGTAAGTAGAGCTTACGCCCCTTTACATTATTTGCAAAGTTACTTAATTTCAAGTATTGATATGAATGCTACTAAGTGGTTGGTATATGATATTCCGACACGATTCAATGAGAGTCGGAATGAGGGAAAATGGTAAGAAATCATGATTATAGTAAAAGGGGTTAAATGGTAAATTAGTCATGTAATGACGAATAAATAAAAAAAACGGTTTTAAGTAAAACAAGTTCAAAGGAAAACCGGGATAGGTTTAAAGGGGTGAAATGGTAATTAAATACCATCTCATACGGACAAATGGTCAATTAGACTAAATGGGTCAAATGGTGTGGTTAACACCATTTGACAATAACATTTGACAATCGCTTGTTGAGTTTTGTAATCACAGGAAATAACATAAGCTTGCGTTGCTTTAACTAGAAAGATTTAAAGCAAAAAGTTATGTAAACGGGTCAATACCTTGACCCGAGCCAGGTACGCATAGTTAAGTTGCTAGATAAACATGCAAATATGGGTCAAATAATTAGCGAGAGTCCTTCGTCGTAAATGTGGGACTAAAAATGACCAAAACGCCCATGATTTGTAAATCGGGCAAATGACCCTTAGAGGTCGTTTAGATACTAGTATTATGATTATGCAACTCTTAGATATATGTAAGAGTTGTAAGTATAAACCTTGAGAGTCAAATGCCTAAGAACGGGTCAATTACGTAGAATGACGATCCAAAGGGTAAAATTAAGAATAACGGTCCGTTATGTTAAATCCACTACAAAATAGTTGTTGTGGAATATAAGAGGCTATTTAAAAAAAATGGAAATACGAAGTGTACAAAGAGAAATGCGAGTTTGATGCTTAAATGCATGAAAACTTCTAAACGGGTCAAAATAAAGTAGGTGGTAAAATGTTGGCTTAAGTGTAATAAAGAAAAACGTAAACCGGGTAACGGGAGCGTAAACTATATGAATAATGGATCCGGGTAATGGATGATAGCTTAGACATGTTAAGAAAAGAACCCCAAGCAATTAAAATGAGTTTGGATAGGTTTGGATGCAAATTTGATGAAAAATAAACGTGCAAAGTTGACACGGGCGGGTGAACTTTTTACACGGCCGGGTGAAGGGGCTGTGAAAAATATATGTTAAGCTGACACGGCCGGGTGATCTTTTGACACGGCCGGGTGTAGGGGCTGAAAACAAAATATATAATTTCTTGTATTTAATTATTTTGTTCAAATGCCTTGATTTCTAATCCCATATAACTTGTTTAAACTTGTTATTTAACTATCAAAACTAACTTTTAAGTTGGTTTTGATCATAGGTGATTGCCAAGAGTGCCCGGATGAAGATCAAGCTCGAAGAAGAACCGAACACGATAAAGTTAAAAGCTTCCGCGCGGCGTTTCGTCGTATCTTTTAAACGAAGAATTCAATTACATTAAGTTCTTTTTTTTATTGTAAAAGTTTTAGTAAACTCGTATTGACATAATTACGTGTAATCGTATAAACATGCATTTTTACGAAACTTATATATAATATTGTATTTAACAAGCAAGGGTGTTACACAAGAGAACTACTGACTTTTGCAAGAGTTGGGGAATCAAGATGATCACGTCCACCCCGGTACATCCTCAAGCAAATGGACAAGCTGAATCCTCAAACAAGATAATTGTTAACAACTTGAAGAAGAGATTAGGAGCCAAGAAAGGAAGATGGGCAGAAGAACTACCCTTTGTTTTGTGGGCCGATAGAACAACGGTAAAGAATGCAACTGGCCAGACACCATTCTCCTTGGTATTCGGAGCAGAAGCAGTGATCCCAACGGAGATGGTGATACCTACTGCGAGATCTATCCTGCAGGATCCTGAGAAGAATCCTGAGGCTTTGTGCCAGGATTTGGACACCATAGACGAGACAAGAGATGCAGCAAGACTAAGGATGGCAACATATCAACAAAGAATATCCAGAGCATACAACAAGAATATAAGGACTAGAAGGTTCAAAGTTGGAGATTGGGTGTTAAGAAAGGCTTTTCAAAATACCACTAATCCTGCCGATGGAAAGCTGGCTCCAAAGTGGGAAGGACCATATGAGGTTGAATCAGAATCAGGAAAAGGAGCATACCGGCTCAGGAATATAGAAGGAGATATGCTACCAAGATCCTGGAATGCCATACACCTAAAGCTCTATTTCAAGTAAGAATAGAATTTAATCTCAGAATGGTATGTGTTCTATCTCTCTTAAATATATTTGAATCTATTTATTATCTTAAGCCCAATACTGACTTAGGCATCGGAGGGGTGTTAGCCAAGCTAACACCCACCTTAGTTTAAGATTGTTTTGCAGAATATATATGAGGATATAGCTCCAGGATATACGCTCAGGATACTTCGAAAGATCAGAGGATTGGCCCCCTCTCTCACGTTTAAGGGATCCTGATCCCTTCAAAGGTTTAAAGGTATTCACCTTTCTTTCGAGTTGGGTTTGAACACCCCGCCTGGAGCGCAAGTCATCTGGGGATAGTTCAAGGTAACGGGACCAGTTCATGTAAAAGTGGCTGATAATTTCGTTACTATTGGCTATATCCTGGATTCTAAAGGTATATGAGGATTGATCACCCTCTCTCACGAAAGGGTATTTTCATACCCTCTAAGGTTTAAAGGTTTTCACCTTTCTAAGACTTAGAGTTTATACACTCTCGCCTGTAGCGCATGAAAATTAGGGTTTATCCCCAGGATATGAGGGTTTATCCCCAGGATATCAGGGTTTATCCCCAGCATATTAAGGGTTTAATACCGAGATGTCAAGGGTTTACCCCTGGATATTCAGGATCTATTCAGTAAAACCAAAGTATGACTATATATACATTCCTATGTTAAACACAGGGGACATATATCATACAATTTAAAGGATGGATCCAAGTTTGTAAGTGTGCACTGGGGACATTCCTATGGTGGAAAGTTGGAATTGATTCCTTAGGGAATTCCTGGTATGATCTCTCCTTTTTATTTGAATAATTTACAGATTGTATGTCAGTATCCTGATCAGGATATCTTTCAGGATACATTTACAATGTGTTCCCAAGAATGTTCAAACAAAATTATTTTTACAAGTAAAATTCATGTAGTGAAAACATAACAACAGAAATAAAGCCAAAAAAGGGTTATGTTATTAACGTACCAAAAGTTATGCTCTTGGTTTCACCTCAAACCAAGGACCATCCGCCAAGAGCACAATTAGTTCCTTACCATATTTACCTAACAGTTGAAGGTTTTGTCTCAAACTGAGACCCATCCACCTCCGACTGTTATATTGTTCAAAAAACAAAACATACTAACATTGATGACCAAGGGCTTCGACCTGAAACTCAGGATCCCCCCACCTTTGGCCATCATATTGTTTAGATGCAGGAAAATAAAGTGCAGAAAAAGTAAAGTGTTTTAGGGTTACAGACCAACGATCAAATTTAAAAAAGTGGGCTCCGGCCTTGGCACGTATATCCATCATTGCCCACCTGAATGCCCTCACACAGCGGCATCTTCTCCAACCTTCTCTGCCTTCTCAGCTTCAGCATCCTGAGCAGCATCCTCACCAGCATCCGTCACAGCATCCGCTCCAGCATCCTTCTTGTCTCCAGCCTTATCTGCCACCTCTTCCGACTTAGAGGATTCACCAGCCTCAGCAGGAAGGGGCACAACCTTGCCTCCAAGCTCCTTCAGCTTTGCCACCCAGGATTCGACCGGCCAGGATGGGCACTCAAGGCCTGTTCCCTTGGCCTCATAGGCCATCTTAATACGAGCTTGTAGCAGGGAGACAATGGCAGAAGCTTTGATTCCTTCCCGGAAAGAAACCATGGACTGTTCATGTTCCATCTGGACAGTGGCCAGCTTGATCTCAGCATCCTGGGTCACTTTCTTCAGCTTGTCCTCATAATGCCGAGTCTTTACTTCAGCTATGGCACCTTGGTCGGAAACAGTGGTTTCAAGCTGTTTAATCCTGGCTTCATAGAGTGCAGCAGTACCGCAGGCATCATTGTACAGGTGGAGCAGATGCTGGAGGCCCTGTGAGTAAGCAATTCAGGTATAAATCAATATTCGCTAACATAGATATCCTGTCAGGATATTCTATCAGGATATATGTGCAGGATATAGGGTCAGGATATTACCTTATTAAGGAAGGATGTCATCGGTTCCAAGGAATCAGTGAAGCTGAGCTCATCATAAGAAAATCCTTCAGAGCCTGGAGCACTAACTTCAGAGTTCTTCCTCTTCTTTGAGGTGGAAGCACGAGTCCTCGGATTAGCTTTAGGAGCTGGGAGTGGCTTGGAGCTGGTGGCAGCAGGGGTCTCTTTCTTGACCATGACTGGAGTAGGGTAGCTGTCAAGCTCATCGAGATCAAGGAGGATTGGGACCTTGCTGGAGTCTGCATACAGGGAGTTGAATTTTTTCCTAAATATGCCAAGTAAAAACATGTATGCAGGATATTGTGCAGGATCCTTACCAGACATGTTTGCACTGGAAAGAGGGCTTGGAGATGGTGGAGACGGGTTAAAACTTCTTTCAACCTCTGGAAGGAGTCTGATAGCGTCGATCCTTTTCTGTGAATCAGCAAGGGGAGGTGCGAGTTTCCTAAAATCGGCTGTATACAAAACAATAAACAGGTCAGATCAGGATATGAAATAGGATATAAGGCAGGATTATCCTTAAACCCTAAATCCTACCCTTTCTCAACCATTTCACCGGATATTCCGTCCCACCAGGGATGGAGTTTCTTTTTACAAAGAAGAACTTGGATGGCCATTTCTCCTCGTTCCTGGTGGCACGAAGTATCAGCGGATCGCCGGAGGTGGAATAAAACAGAAATCTACAGGATCCGTGGCATCTAAGCCGGTAGGCTAGGGGGAGGTCATGAACAGAAAGCTCAGGGATGTGATTTTTCTTGATCTGGTCAAGAACGGACAAAACACGCCAAAGCATCGGCATTGTTTGGCTAAAAGAGATTTTTGTAAGGTTGAAAAATTCGGTGATAAAGTCTGGAAAGGGGAACCGTAACCTTAAGGTGAAAGGAAAGGCACTAAAGCACAACCATTCTTCGGAAACCATGTCCGACCGGATTTCCCGGTCAAACGGCCGGAATACTGTCCCTTCCGGGAAGATACCGGAGGATTTGAGGGCCGACAAATGGTCGCTATCAAAAGTACATATTTCTTTCTCCGGATCCTGGAGAAGATTCTGTTGAATGAACGTGGGGGCAGAGTCGCCGGAACTTGATCTTGTTTGCCTTGTCATATTTTCGCCGGAATGCTGAACGGAAAGAGAGAAGAAAGTGGAAAAGGGAGAGAAATTTTTACCTTTTTTCACTTTGGTCAAGAATAAATGGGATAAGGATGAGAAGTTATAGGGGGTGATAAGTAAATATAGGCTGAGCAGTTGCAAACGGTCACATCATGAGTCTAATCTCTTAAATTGCCTCGGTCTCCGGAAAAAAAAATATAACCGTTAGTGCCAGGATACTAAACGGTAACATTTTTTGGGGACAATTGTTATGGGTAAAATTATGAGCCCATATCCTGGGAAATATTTTGAGTTATATCTTGATTGTATGATATCTGCTCGTATCCGGGATGCTCATTCAGGATATTGGTAACATCCTGAATGGTATCCTCAGGATTACTAACGGGTTATGTGCAGGAGTACGCGTCCAGATGAAGCAACGTTCATGAAGACCCTTTCCCCGGGAGACTCGGTCTAAGTCGTTCAAATGAAGACGTTGAAGCCGCATTACTCGGTCTACAACGTTCACAATGGAATATTCGGAGCATCCCATATTTGTAGGAATTTTCGTTTGTATTTCGTTACTATAAATAGGTGGGTATATCAGATCGAATAGGACACCACAGTGACACTCACTACACTCTCACACTTGTTCTCTCGCAATTTTTACTTTCACACAAAGCATTGTAACACTTAGCGATCTGGTCAATATCCTGCACTGTATCCTGACGTTTGAAGCAATAAGAAGAACTAGGCAGCTGCGATTGTCAGCTCCCGAGGTTTTATGCCGACGATCTAGATTGATCAAGGGCTTTCCTCGTATATCTCGTGTCATTTCCTTTACTTTCTGCTCATAGTTTGATCTCAGATACAGCTCAATATCCTGAGCTATATCCTGGAAACTGTTTTTACAAACAACATAACCAGCATATTTTCAACACACTTTTTAGCACACTACCTCACTTAACTAATTTGATCACTTAATTGCTTCGGTAATTTTTGACCAAAACATTACTCATCCTCGATGAAATCCTCAACCAAGCCCAAGGCAGGATAGCAATTAAAGATACAAGCCCAGGATATCGTCGAAGCTTCGGAGCAGGATGTTAAGAAAGTTATCCTGGATCAGGATAATCCAGATATCTCGGTGCTTGTAGGGGCCAATATCCCTCAGGATATTGAGAATCAGCTTACTAACTTTTTGAAATGCAGGATATCCACGTTTGCATGGAAACACGAAGACATGACAGGTATATCGAAAGATATTATAACTCATAAACTTAGGATTGACAGGTCTTTCAAGCCCGTTCAACAAAAGAGAAGGAAATTTGCTCCTGAAAGAAATGCAATCATACAGGAGGAGGTTGAAAAGTTATTGAAATCCAAGATGATTAGGGAAGTCAAATTCCCCAAGTGGCTAGCAAATGTGGTCGTGGTTCAAAAGAAGATGGGAAATGGAGAGTTTGTGTAGATTACACAGACTTGAACAAAGCATGTCCTAAAGACCCATTCCCTCTGCCTCATATAGACTCGATGGTGGATGCCACTGCCGGTCATGAGATGTTAACCTTCATGGATGCATCCTCAGGATTCCAGCAGATCCAAATGGAACCTTCAGACCAGGAGGATACTGCTTTCATGACACCAACAGGTATTTACTGTTATACTGCTATGCCTTTTGGTTTGAAAAATGCAGGTGCAACGTACCAGAGATTGGTGAACATGATGTTTAAAGACAAACTGGGGGACACCATGGAGGTGTACATTGACGATATGGTAGTCAAATCCAAGAAGGCTGAGGATCATCTCCATGATATTAAAGGAGCATTTGATATCCTAGACCAATACAATATGAAACTAAATCCTGCCAAGTGCCATTTTGGAGTGGGGGCAGGAAAGTTTTTAGGATACGTGGTAACTAAAAGGGGTATAGAGGCAAGCCCGGAGCAGATTAAAGCAATCTTGGACATCAAGTCACCTTCAAATATGAAAGATGTACAAAGATTAACAGGACGAGTAGCGGCTTTGAACAGGTTTATATCAAGATCCTCGGAAAAATGCAAGGAATTCTACGATATCCTGAAGAAGAATAAGAAATTCGAATGGGGAGAGAAGCATGAAGCAGCCTTGCAGGAATTGAAGCAGTATCTCTCAACTGCACCCCTGTTGATGAAACCCGAGGATGGTGAACCATTATCCCTGTATCCTGTAGTATCAGGGAATGCAGTAAGTGCTGTCCTGATAAAAGATCACGAAGGTCAGCAGTATCCTATCTATTATGTTAGTAAAAGTTTATTAGATGCTGAAACTAGATATTCACACTTAGAAAAAATGATATTAGCCCTAGTTATGGCGTCAACAAAACTTAGACACTATTTTGAAACACATAGGATTCATGTTAAAACCAACTATCCTGTTAAAAATGTGCTTAGGAAACCCGAGATGTCAGGTAGGATGGCTAAGTGGTCGGTAAAATTAAGTGCCTATGATTTAATATATGAACCTAGAAATGCCATAAAGTCTCAGGCCTTAGCTGACTTTGTGGCTGATTTCAGTAGTGATATTCAAAATGAAGTAGACTTAGAAGTGCAACAACTCGGAGAAAATATAGAATCTTGGACACTATATACTGATGGTGCATATAATGTAAGAGGTGTAGGTTTGGGAATACTACTAAAATCGCCACAGGGGGGCATATTACCCCAGGCTATTAGATGTGAGTTTCCTGCCACTAATAATGAAGCAGAATATGAAGCTCTGATAGCAGGATTAGAATTAGCTAAAAATATGAATATTAGATATTTACAAGTATATGTTGATTCCCTGTTGGTTACTAACCATTTCAATGGATCTTATGCAGTAAAAGGCGAAAATTTAGCTGAATATCTTGAAATTGTTAAAAAAATTAGCAGGATATTTCGAAATTTTTATACTTGAACAGGTACCAAGAGAAAAGAATGCTGAAGCTGACGCTCTAGCAAACTTAGGATCTACTGTCAAGATACCGGAGGGAACTCAGATACCAATAGTGCACATCTTGTATCCTGCAATGGAACATTTCAAATCTCAGGATAAAGAAGTAGCATGTATTCAGGATCCTGGTGATGGATATCCTGAGAAGGATCCTGAATCCTGGATGACTCCAATTGTGAAGTATCTTCAAGAAGGAGATATCCCAAAGGATGCAAATCCTAAGGCTTTTAGGATGAAGGTATCTCGTTTTACTATTATAAATAATATTTTGTATAAGAAATCCCTTGCAGGTCCGTACCTAAGGTGCTTGGAAGATCCTGAAACCAAGGAGGTACTTCGGGATATACACGAAGGAGACTGTGGCAACCATACTGGGGGCAGATCTCTGTTCTCGAAGGTGTTGAGAACAGGATATTACTGGCCGACCATGAGAAAGGATGCCACAGAGTATGCTCAGAAATGCGATGCATGTCAAAGACACGGCAACATCCTGCATCAGCCTGCAGAACCATTATATCCTATCGTATCCCCTTAGCCGTTTATGAAATGGGGAATGGACATAGTGGGAAAACTTCCAAAGGCTCCAGGAGGAAAGGTTTTTATGCTGGCAATGACAGATTATTTCTCCAAGTGGGTCGAAGCCGAGGCCTTTGTTCAAGTCAGGGATCAAGAAGTGGTATCCTTCATAAAGAGGAATATCCTGACCAGATTTGGGGTACCGGCTGTTCAAGCAAAAGAACTACTGATTTTTGTAAAAGTTGGGGAATTAAGATGATTACGTCAACACCAGTGCATCCTCAAGCAAATGGACAAGCAAAATCCTCGAACAAGATAATCGTCAACAATTTAAAGAAGAGGTTAGGTGCCAAAAAAGGAAAATGGGCGGAGGAACTACCATTTGTCCTATGGGCTGATAGAACAACTGTGAAGAATGCTACTGGGCAAACCCCATTTTCTTTGGTATTTGGGGCAGAAGCAGTGATCCCGACAGAAATGGTGATACCGACAGCTAGATCAAGCCTACGGGATCCTGAATCAAATCCTGAAATCTTATGTCAAGAACTGGATACTATTGATGAGACAAGAGATGCAGCAAAGCTAAGGATGGCGGCATATCAACAGAGGATATCCAGAGCATATAACAAGAATATAAGGACTAGAAGGTTCCAAGTTGGAGATTGGGTGTTAAGGAAAGCTTTTCAGAATACTACGAATCCTGCTGATGGAAAGTTGGCTCCAAAGTGGGAAGGACCCTATGAGATTGAATCGGAATCCGGAAAAGGAGCATACAAGCTTAAGAATATGGAGGGGGATATACTACCAAGATCCTGGAATGCTATACATCTCAAAGCCTATTTCAAGTGAGTTTAGAATTTAATTTCTAACTCAAGATGGTATGAATTCTGTCTCTTTTAAATATAATTTATTTTATTTGAACCCAATACTAACTTAAGCATCGGAGGGGTGTTAGCCAAGCTAACACCCACCTTAGCTTACGGTTGTTTTGCTGTATATGCTTCGGGATATAGCACCAGGATATACACTCAGGATACTTCGAAAGATTAGAGGATTGGCCCCCCTCTCTCACGTTTAAGGGATCCTGATCCCTTCACAGGTTTAAAGGTATTCACCTTTCTCATGAATTGGGTTTAAACACCCCGCCTGGAGCGCAAGTTATCCAGGGATAGTTCAAGGTGGCGGGACCAGTTCATGTAAAAGTGGCTGACAATTTCGTTACTGTTGGCTATACCCTGGATCCTTAAGGTATATGAGGATTGATCACCCTCTCTCGCGAAAGGGTATTTTCATACTCTCTAAGGTTTAAAGGTTTTCACCTTTCTAAGTCTTGGAGTTTATACACTCCCGCCTGTAGCACACAAAAATTTGGGATTTTCCCCAGGATACTAAGGGTTTATCCCCAGTACATTAAGGGTTTATCCCCAGTAAAAGTAAAGTTTTTAACAAGATTGCAAAGATATGACAAGCTGTGATTACATACATTCTTTTGTGGATAAGAAGCTACGAAGTTTAATCACTAAGTGAAGAAACACTCAAGTATATCATGCACTGATGCAATATCCTGCACAGACAGGGGACATCCATGCCGGGGACATTGCAAAGGATTCAAAGGTTAAGGTTGGAAATTATTGCCTAAGTGTTTCTGGTATGATTTATTATTTTTCAAGTCTTGAAAACCTTATCTAAATGATCTAAGTTGTCTAAAAAGTCATGTTCAACCATGTTTTGTCTAACATTTTGATATCAAAAGTATTGAACATTTCATCAGTATCCTGACCAGGATATTTGATCAGGATTTTCAAAACATACCTTTCAAAATAAAAACATAACAACAACAAATAAGGCTAAAAGGTTAGTTTATTGTTAATGGATTGTATTCTTGGTTTCATCTCAAAAAAGAGACCCGTCCACCAAGAACACAATTAAGTTTTTAAAATACATTTACATAAACAGTTCAAGGCTTCGTCCTGAAAACACAGGATCCCTCCACCTTCAACTGTCAAACTATTCTACTTGCAGGAAATTAAAATTGTTCTAAGTGCAGGACGACCGGATGATTTAGACCCTACAAAATACAGGTATCATTAAAGACAGACTAACCAGGATACAGGTTCAGTATATGTGTATGGGATACAGGATCTGGATACTTACCTTATTAGGGAAGGAGGTCATGGGCTCAATAGATTCCGTGAAGCCAAGGTCATCATAAGAGGAACCTTTGGCAGCAGCAACAGATGGCTCCTTTTTCACCAGGACAGGCTTGGGATAGCTGTCAAGCTTCTCAAGATCGAAGAAAACATATATCCTTACCAGACATGATGGAATGACTAAAAAATATATCTGTTGGAATCAGGATATCCAACAGTTATATTTTCAGGGACAATTGTTATGGGTGAAATTCTGAGCCCATATCCTGACTTTGTATCTTGATTTTCTATTAGTTGTATATGATCAGGATACCGGATCAGGATACCGGACCAGGATATTGGTAACATCCTGAGGCAGTATCCTAACTATTACTAACAATTTGCTTGTAAACGTTGGCTACAAGGGACTAACGTTCATGAAGACCAAGTTATCCTGAAGACCCGCTCAAATTGGTTAGGATAAGGACGTTGATGGCGGAAAAATAGCTCTTGTAACGGTCAGCATTGAAGATTGGCATGTTTTATGGAAAGTTACGAAGATTGGTCAAAGATATTAATGTTGTAATGGTTATGGAAGCTTAAATCCCGGAGTTATAGTTAGTAAGCGCGTGGAAAACGAGTTGAAACAGCCTGGCAATGTTCAGAAAGGAAATATTCTCAGTATCCCGGATTTTTAGCATAATATCCCGGATTTTTAGCATAGTTAGTTATTTCCTTTTACTATATAAAGGAGTGATCGGATCATAGGTAAGGAAAACTTTCACACACACAATCTCTTATACACTCTTTCTCTCTAGCTGCAAACATTCACATTTGTATCGAATTTACATTGTAACACTTAGTCGATCCGTATCATATCCTGCACTGTATCCTGTTATTCAAGCAATAAGAAGAACAAGGCAGCCGACGATTGTCAGCTCCCGAGGTTTTATGCCAGAGATCTAGATTGATCAAGGGCTTTCCTCGTACATCACGTGTCAACCTTTACATTTTCGCTCATTGTTTGATCATAAATACAGCTCTATATCTTGAGCCGTATCCTGAAACTGTTTTTGCAAACTAACAAACCAACATATTTTTCACAAAGTATTACTAGCACACTACCTCACAAAACTAATTTGATCACTTAATTGCTTAGGTAATTTTTGACCAAAACAGTTTCGGTTTGGGATGAAACCTTCAACTGTTAAGTAAATATGGTAAGGAACTAATCGTGCTTTTGGTGGAGGGATCTCGGTTTGAGATGAAACCAAGAGCACAACTTTTGACATGTTAATAATATAACCACCTTTTGACTTACTTGCTGTTATTTCTTAATCTTTTGTTACACATTGCTTAGTTTAGATTTCAATTTTGCAAAATTAGTGCAACCATCTTTGTAAATATCCTGATCAATATTTTCATTGATATCCCGCAAAGACTTTCGTCAAGCAGGGTTTTTCAAAATTTTAAATAATTTAGATAAAGTTTTTAAAGAAAAAGGTAGTTTACCAAGAATTTATAAACCTTGTTTTGATAATAGACGTTTGTCATAAATTCAATTTTCATTTTCCATCCAGGTATTATATCCCAAATATTGCAATCAAATATCCCGAAACATATCCCGAAAACAGATTTTGAGAATATATCCTAAGGATATATCCTAATCAGGATATTTAAGCCTTAAACGTAGTTTCAAAAGTTCAAACAACTTATGTAAGGTTCACAAAGGAAAGATCATACCAGGAATAGAGTGTAACCCTAGTATCGAACTTCAATCCTTTTGCAACTTCTTCCACTAAGATGTCCCCAGTCTTAGTACACTAGGTTCAAATTTGATTCTTTGAGCCTTGCACAATCGCCTTAGAAGGACTGTCCCCTGGGCATAAACTCTTCGAACACTTAGAAATTTTTTGAACACTAGTTTCAATCGTCTAAACAATTCTTATGTTACAGGGGGTAAACCCTAAAGTATACTGGAGATAAATCCTTAGTGTTCTGGGGATAAACCCATAAGTATCCTGGGGAAAATCCCAAATTTTCATGCGCTACAGGCGGGAGTGTATAAACTCCAAGACTTAGAAAGGTGAAAACCTTTAAACCTTAGAGAGTATGAAAATACCCTTTCGCGAGAGAGGGTGATCAATCCTCATATACCTTAAGGATCCAGGATATAGCCAACAGTGACGAAATTGTCAGCCACTTTTACATGAACTAGTCCCGCCACCTTGAACTATCCCTGGATAACTTGCGCTCCAGGCGGGGTGTTCAAACCCAATTCGTGAGAAAGGTGAATACCTTTAAACCTTTGAAGGGATCAGGATCCCTTAAGCGTGAGAGAGGGGGCCAATCCTCTAATCTTTCGAAGTATCCTGAGTGTGCATCCTGGAGCTATATCCCGAAGCATATACTGCAAAACAATCGTAAGCTAAGGTGGGCGTTAGCCTGGCTAACACCCCTCCAATGCTTAAGTCAGTAATGGGTTCAAAATAATAAATAATATTAAAATACTATAAGAGATAAAATTCATACCATCCTGAGTTAGAAATTAAATTCCTAACTCACTTGAAATAGAGCTTCAGATATATAGCATTCCAGGATCTTGGTAGCATATCCCCCTCCGTATTCTTGAGTCGGTATGCTCATTTCCCTGATTCAATCTCATAGGGTCTTTCCCATTTTGGGGCCAGCTTTCCGTCAGCAGGATTAGTAGTATCCTGAAAGGCTTTTCTTAATACCCAATCTCCAACCTGGAACCTTCTAGTCCTTATATTCTTGTTATATGCCTTGGATATCCTTTGTTGATATGCTGCCATCCTTAGCCTTGCTGCATCTCTTGTCTCATCAATAGTATCCAATTCCTGGCATAGGATTTCAGGATTCTGTTCAGGATCCCGGAGGTTAGATCTTGCTGTAGGTATTACCATTTTTATCGGGATCACCGCTTCTGCTCCAAATACCAATGAAAACGGGGTTTGGCCAGTTGCATTTTTCACCGTCGTCCTATCAGCCCACAAAACAAAGGGTAGCTCTTCTGCCCATCTTCCTTTTTTGGCTCCTAGTCTCTTTTTGAGGTTGCTGATTATTATCTTATTTGAGGATTCTGCTTGTCCATTTGCTTGAGGATGTACTAGTGTGGATGTGATCATTTTGATTCCCCAACTCTTGCAAAAATCAGTAGTCCTCTTACTTATGAATTGAGATCCATTGTCACAAATTATCTCAGCCGGTACACCAAACCTAGTCAGGATATTCCTTTTTATGAAGGATACCACCTCCTGATCTCTGACTTGAACAAATGCTTCAGCTTCAACCCACTTAGAGAAATAATCAGTCATTGCTAACATGAAGACCTTTCCTCCTGGAGCTTTTGGCAGTTTTCCCACTATATCCATTCCTCATTTGATGAATGGCCAAGGGGATACAATAGGATATAACGGCTCTGCAGGCTGATGTAGTATGTTGCTATGCCTTTGACATGCATCACACCTTCGAGCATATTCTGCAACATCTTTTCTCATGGTAGGCCAATAATATCATGTTCTTGATGCCTTTGAGAACAACGACCTGCCCCCAGTATGGTTACCACAATCCCCTTCGTGTATATTGTCACACCCCGACCGCGTTAAAACAACAAAACCGCGGCGGAAACGTCGGGGAGTGTCGTGGCAGAATTATCGTTTCATAACCATGGATACAAAAAGTGTTTCGTTTTATTGATAATATTAAACATTAACATTGTCTTAACACAAACAAACAAGTTACATATCGTCTAATATTGTTATTATGTCACTAAGGCCTCGTCCAGATCCTATGTGACTCATGCATCCTAGTAATCATCATCAAGCATCAACACCTGAAACATATGTGAAAACAAAGTCAGCAAAGAAATGCTGGCGAGTACATAGGTTTTATAGGAGTGTCGGATTCATGGCTAGTTTAAATGTTGCAATACTTTGTTAAAAACCTTGTTTTGAAAAGAGTATAATATTGCAACTTAATTAACCAGCTCAAATCAAGCGAGTTATAGTTTATAAAACCTCGTAGCCATGATTCTTAACCCAAAAACATTTGTTTTAGTAAAGCAAATTGTAAAACATCTCGTATTAAATCGTTAATAAAACTCGTTAATAAATCTCGTTAATAAAACTCGTATGGTTTATATCATTTCGAAAACCTCGTTTGTGTGACATCGTTCCAAAATCGTTTACCCAAGTGAACTAAATAACGCTACGGTATGTAATATGTTGAAAACACTTATATATAAGAAGTACCAGCGGCGTATCTACCATGTTTTCACCACATTACACCCGTCCCGTTATCTAAACACTTAACCAAAAACCAATCGTTTATCCAACTCGTTTAATCTCGTATGAATCGTTCCCAAATCATTAATTCGTTTAAATCATCCTCGTTTTAAGTGTGAAAACTATTTGTGGTCGCCTCGCTAATAACATTCAAACCTTCGTGACTCGACTATTTCGCTCTCGCATTAATAAACCACCAAAGTGTAAATTAACATTCAGATTCAGTCATTACCCACCTAACCCACACATAACCATGGGTGCAGTATGATAATGGGATTTGTCAGATCCTATGGTACCATAACCTAATACTGGTCGGCTTGATCAATGCTAATGAATGCCATTCGTTATGTAAATACAACCAACTAGTTTATTCACTTTATTGAAATCATTATTAGTTTAGTATAAACCATCTTAATCGTTTTTGAAATCATCGTTATAATATCGAAAATCGTTTTGAAAACCATCGTTAAAACCTCGAAAACATTTAGCACATATGAATCACCCCAAAACAATTGAAAACAGTAAAATAGGGGAACTATGTACTCACTTGGAGTGCAAAGTATCCTTAATCAATAGAACTTCAACAAACTCGAGCAAACCAGAGAAATCAAACAGCACCTAGTAATCGAATCACTAGTCAAACAATAGACACCTAAATCGGAAGATCGGATAGAATGAGGTCTTGTAAACCAAATGAGTGTTGGAACTCATGTGATATGGTTTAACAAATCCTACATCCTAAATCGGAACTTAACCTAAGTGCTTTCGACCCATCGTGACCCATTAAGGTAGCTTACGCTACTTTAACGCGTCGTGTGCGCAAAAGCGCATTCGAGACGTCTAACTAGTCCTATGACAAGTATTATATGCCTAAACATGATTAAATATGTTGCATAATCAATTAAGTGACAAAAGTTTGTGTTACATATGCTTAATTACCAATTATGCATGAAAAGGGCATATTGGTCATTTACCTAAGGCATATAAACTACCTATCATACAACTAATTAAACCTAAGTGATCATAAGGTATAACCTCGGAAGGTTATTCCCTATGCAACTATGGTCACTAATCATGTTTGGTCGGATCCTAATGATCGACCAAACGGGTCGAGTTCGAAAGTCTAAGCGGGTGTTTAGTCCGCTTGACTTACGACTCTACACAAGCACTAAACTAAAAGTGACGAGTTAAACATGTTAAAACATGTTTAACGGATTTAGAAAACAGGTTTGGTATCAAAACAAACGGTTTTGATACCCAAAAGTAGTTTGGTTACAAAATACACGAGAATGCGCATTTTGGCCGAAACTACGACTCGTCAATGAGCCTAAATAACGTGGTAATCAGTAGGTATAGTCACTAGGGACTATAACCATCGTGATTACGCTCACGTTATGAAGTTCAAACGAACTTCGCATTGACCATAAACTGGTCAATGCAGAAAGTCAAATGTAGTTTGACTTTCACGCTAAGAACGCATAAAAAGAACGAAGGAATACTTACAAAGGGTCCCCGCAAGTTTGATTTTCCAAGTATTCTCAGGTATGAAGTGGTTAACACTTCAACTTAGAGAAATTTCAGAAAATCAAGTGGGTTTTGAGCTAAAGAGGTGGGGGGTATTTATAGATTTGGCACAACCGTTAGGATCGTTTATCGGGAAATGAGCTTCGATCATGGCCGTACACCTCAAGCCGATAGATTTGCAATATAAGGGGTGCCTCAAAACAAGCCAACGGTATTGAAAGAGTTACAAAATAGACCCCCAAGTTCGACCCCATTGCTGAAAAATGCAGAAAATAAACTTTCTGTCCAGATCAGTCACTCGCGCCGCGCTACGGCCAAGGCAGGCAGTTGCTCGCGCAGCGCCACCAAGTGCCATATTCAGCAAAGTTTCAAAAATGACAGTTTTGGTCCCCGCACATGTTTAAGGCCTTTTTCGATGCGTTTGAACCACGTTAATCCCATTTCAAGGCTCTCAAATGAAGTTAAAGTATACGGAACTCAAAACATGCTCAAAAATATCTCGGATGTCAGCTCGTTTGGTCGTACAGTTGCGTTGTTCGGTTAATTACGACGGAAGTCGTAACGAACGCAAAAACGATCCAAATTACGCGACGAATGGAATTTTATCATGCCAATCACTAAAATAAAATATTTTAATGATTACATAAATTTTTGGATGTCTGGATATATTCAGAACGTAAGATATGCGTGAAAATGCAAACTTGTGCACTTTTTGACGCTTTTAGTCCCTGAATGACCAATAAAGTTTGTTTTAGCATACCGAACCCCTCAAAGCCTATTTCTAAGCTATGTAAAGGATATTTAGGGTATGTTTAACTTATGATCAAGTTCCGGAGTGTTCGTTACTATACAAATCAGTATAGTTTTGCAGTTTGACATAAATAGTCCCTGCGATCGAACAAAGTTGATTTCAACACACCAAACCATTCAAAACTTATTTCTAAGTTATGTGGAGGTTATTTAAGGTATGTTAATCCTATTTCACTATCCCGGAGTGTTTTCCGCGTTATACTGACTGCGTTTACGCACCAGTTTGCGTATAACCTTCCAGAAAGCGATTTAAAGCTTGAAATTGGAGTTGAATCTAATTGAAAAAATCATCAAACACAAATACACACATAATAACATCAAAACACATATAGTAACACCAAAACACATTGTTTTATTAATAATTATCATTGTTTTACATCGTACATCGATTACAGAGTACAGTTGTCACAGTCTCCCCTACTTCAGGAAATTTCGTCCCGAAATTTTATTTAGAGGAAGCTTGTGAAAACAAATGCGGATATTTTGCCTTCATTTGGTCCTCACGTTCCCAAGTAAACTCTGGGCCACGTTTGGACTCCCAACGAACTTTAACCAAATGAATCCGTTTGTTCTTCAACTGTTCGAAAGTACGGTCCACTATCTCCACAGGTTTCTCGACAAAGTGCATCGTTTCATCGATTCGGATCTCGTCGAGAGGAATGTGAAGATCAGCGTCAGCTAAACACTTTCACAAATTGGACACGTGAAAATTCGGGTGAATATTTCCAAGCTCTGGAGGTAGCTCTAGTCGATAGGCAACCTTCCCAATTCTTTCCACAATCTTAAATGGTCCCACATGTCGAGGTGCAAGTTTTCATTTCCTTCCAAATCTCACCACTCCCTTCCAAGGTGACACCTTGAGTAGGACACGGTCTCCGATTTGAAATTCTAAGGGCTTGCGTCCTAAATCCGCATAACTCTTTTGACGGCATCTAGCTGTCACAAGATTATCGCAAATTTTCTTGATTTTGTCTGTTGTTTCCAGAACAAGCTCAGGTCTAGTAAGCTGAGCTTCACCGGTCTCGTTCCAACAGACAGGTGAACGACATTTTCGACCGTAGAGAGCTTCGAATGGTGCCATTTTAATGCTAGCATGATAACTATTGTTGTAAGAGAACTCGATCAATGGCATATGAGAATCCCAATTACCACCAAAGTCTATCACGCATGCTCTAAGCATATCCTCCAAAGTTTGAATCGTCCTTTCAGATTGACCATCTGTTTGGGGATGATAAGCAGTGCTTAGATTCAGTTGGGTTCCCAAAGCAGATTGCATGGTCTTCCAGAAATGAGATGAAAATCGAGCATCACGATCAGAAATGATATCCAAAGGAACACCATGTCGAGATACTATCTCATCAACATAAATCTTTGCAAGCTTATCAGCAGATAGATCCTCGCGAATCGGAATAAAATGAGCTGATTTCGTTAATCGATCGATAACAACCCAAATAGCATCGTGACCTTTAGACGTACGCGGTAACTTAGTGATGAGATCCATCGCAATGTTCTCCCACTTCCAAACCGGTATCTCTGGTTGTACAAGCAAACCAGAAGGTCGTTGATGTTCAGCCTTGACTTTGAGACAAGTTAGGCATTTTGATACATACAAGGCAACATCCTTGTTCATACCAGGCCACCAGTACTGAGTACGAAGATCCTTGTACATTTTATCAGCACCAGGATGGATAGAATATCGGGACTTGTGAGATTCGTCCATCACTAGGGTGCGAAGATCGTCTTGTTTCGGAACCCACAAACGATCCTTGAAGTAGAGTAAACCATCGTCTTTCGCTTCGAGTTTAAGCTCAAGCTGAAGTGGTAATTCCTTACCTATCAAATCTTGTGAAACACAAGATTGCTGAGCTTGAAGAACACGAGTTTGAAGATCAGATAGAGTTCGAACAGAATGAAGCTTGACTCGCTCCTTTCGACTAAGCGCATCGGCTACGACATTCGCCTTACCAGGATGGTAGCGAATCTCGCAATCGTATTCGTTCAAGAGTTCAACCCAACGTCGTTGCCTCATGTTCAGCTCTTTCTGATTAAGAATATGCTGGAGACTTTTGTGGTCTGTGAAAACCACACACTTCGTTCCATAGAGGTAGTGTCTCCAGATTTTAAGCGCGAAAACCACAGCTCCTAACTCAAGATCATGAGTCGTATAGTTCTTCTCGTGAACTTTCAATTGTCTAGATGCATATGCTATAACCTTACCTCGTTACATGAGGACGCAACCAAGGCCTAAGTTGGACGCATCGCAATAGACAACGAAATCATCGCTTCCCTCGGGCAGAGATAGAACAGGAGCATTACATAACTTCTGCTTTAGCGTTTGGAACGCTTCTTCTTGCTTGGGTCCCCACTCAAAAGGCTTATTCTTCTGAGTCAAAGCAGTGAGTGGAACCGCAATCTTCGAGAAATTAGAAATGAATCGACGATAATAACCAGCAAGACCAAGAAAAGATCGAATCTTTGTAGGTGTCGTCGGCGTACTCCAATCCTTAATAGCAACAATCTTGGATGGATCCACATGAATACCCTGCTCGTTGACTATATGACCCAGAAACTGAACTTCTTTAAGCCAGAATTCACACTTGGAGAATTTAGCGAAAAGTTGTTCCTTCTTAAGGAGTTCCAACGTTAAGCGAAGGTGTTGCTCGTGATCGGCTCGAGTCTTCGAATAAATGAGAATATCGTCGATGAACACAATAATGAACTTGTCTAAATAAGGTTTACAGACCCTATTCATTAAGTCCATAAAGATAGCTGGGGCATTCGTCAAACCAAAAGGCATGACAGTGAACTCGTAATGCCCATATCTCGTGCAGAAAGTAGTTTTGGGAATATCTTCTTCGAGAACACGAAGTTGATGATACCCAGAACGCAGATCGATCTTATAAAAACACGAAGCACCTAAAGAGATCATCAATTCGAGGTAGGGGATATCGATTCTTGATGGTAAGCTTATTAAGCTCACTATAATTGATACACATTCGAAAAGACCCATCTTTCTTTTTCACGAAGAGGACAGGAGCTCCCCAAGGTGAATAACTCGGACGGATGAATCCTTTATCAGATAACTCTTGAAGCTGTTTCGATAACTCTTGCATCTCCGACGGTGCAAGATGATAAGGCGCTTTCGCAATCGGGTTGGCATTGGGTACAAGGTCAATATGAAATTCGACTTGACGAACCGGAGGCAAACCAGGCAGTTCATCAGGAAACACCTCTGGATAATCCCGAACAATCGGAATATCCTGAATACTCTTGCTCTTGCCTTTCTTCTCGGTGACATGTGCTAGAAAAGCAACATATCCTTTTCTCAAATACCTCTGAGCTTCCATACACGACATAAGCTTCAGTCCACCTGAAGGTTTCTCGCCACAAACTTCTAGAATTTCGCCAGAAGACAAAGGGATACGAACAATCTTATCGAAGCAAACCACCTCAGCGTGGTTTTTGGTTAACCAATCCATTCCAATGATAACGTCGAAGCTCCCAAGTTGCATCGGTGTGAGGTCAATAGAAAAAAGATAGTTATCAAGGTTCAACTGAGAACCATGAATAACAGAATCGAGAACAAGAGGTTTACCAGTAGCAACTTCGATAGATAAGGGTTTCCTCAATTTAGTTCTAGGTATCGCAAGCAAAGGTTCAAAAGATAACGAAACAAAACTTCTATCGGCACCAGAATCAAAGAGAATAGATGCAGGTCGATTATTAACAAGAAACGTACCATTCACTACCTCGTTGTCAGCCCTCGCTTCGTTTGCATTCAAATTGTATGCTCGCCCTCGAGCAGGATTCACATTGGCGTTGACGTTCGCATTCGGGTTCGCATTAGCATTCGCGTTTGCATTCGCCAGCCTCGGACAGTTGTTGCGGAAGTGACCAAACTCTCCACAATTGAAACATGAACCCGGTGGGAATCTCGCAGCATTCCCTTGTACCGGAGCTTGAACTTGGGCAACCTGATTCTGTCCCAGACGACAAACATTGGCCAAATGGCCAAGTTTACCACACGTCGTGCACTGCTTACAAGCTTGTTGTGCAACATGATGACTGTTGCAGCGAGCACAATGAGGTGCGGTACCAGCATACGCCTTCTTCGCAGGAGGTTGAGCTGGTGGGTTTTGATCAGTCTGTGCCGTAACAGCAAAATTCTGGGCACCCTTTCGTTTCCTCGATTTCCTCGACGACTCTCCTTCTTTGCCCTTACCCTTTTTCTTGTCCTTCCCAGAATCAACCGCCTTCTTTTTATCACCCTTGCGGGTGAGTTTACCCTTCTTGACTTGAGTCTCAGTCAAGGTAGCAGACAAATCGGTCGCTTGACGAAGGGTAGTAGGATTAACACCGGTCACAATATCCAGCATAGAATCGGGTAGACCATCGATATATCTCTCAATTGCTTTCTCTGGTGGGGTAACCATGGTGGGACACAATAGACTGAGTTCCTCAAAACGATCCGTGTACGCACGGTGCTCAGCCCCATCTTGTTTTAAATCGTCAAACTCTCGTTCCAAAGCTCGAACCTCATGACGGGGACAAAACTCTTTCATCATGAGAGCTCGAAGCTCTTCCCATGTTTGTGCCAACGCCACTTCGGCACCCCTATCGCACATAATACCATTCCACCAGGTAAGCGCTCGCTTCTCAAACACGCTCGACGCAAATTCAACCTTACGCGCATTCGGACATTGCACATGCCTGAATGTGCTCTCGATACTCTCAAACCACTGCAGGAGCGCAGTTGCTCCTTGCGACCCAGAAAACTTTAGAGGCTTAGCAGAATTGAAATTCTTGAAATTACACTGTGCATTATTGTTGTTGTTATTGTTGTTGTTGTTGTATATCTCGTGGACTTGGGTCACAACACCGGGAAGCACAGCAGCCACTTGCTGAGAGACCAGGGCTGCGATTTCTTCAATAGTGAAAGATTGTGCTTCACGTCGAGGAGGCATGGTCTAACAAGGAGATATGAGAAACGAGTGAGGTTGATAATTAGGAAAAGCAAAAGAGGTATCGACAAAACACAAGGAAGGCGATCATTTGTTCGTTACCTCGAACAAACAAACGACACGCAGTGACTAATCAAAGTAAATGAGTCAATATAATGTATCACCGAAGACATGCTCGCCTATAAGTGAACACTCACCCCAAGAGTTCCCAGGTAAGAGTGACTGGTCCGATTATGTGGATTTGTACGAACACTCTAGCCTTAGACAGAAAACTCAGGGTACAGGCATTCACCCTTCCAGCTTGCACGTGTTCACATTATTTAGACCCAAACTTTGACGAGATTTTGAAAACTTAAGGGGTTCAAAACCTTATAACAAAGGGTTCAAAACCTAGTAATCAAACATCCTAGAACAGATGATTAGTTTTCAAAGCGGACTCGAAAATTGTGTTCTCGTTGTGGTTATTACCGAAGGGTAGGTGACAGTTTTGTTTTAAAAAAAAATCTAAACGCAAAATTCTTTGCGTTAGGGTCCTAAGAGTTATAGTCAAGGTCAAAGCATTACTAATAACCTAATTCCCTATAACCATTGGCTCTGATACCAACTCTTCTGTCACACCCCGACCACGTTAAAACAACAAAACCGCGGCGGAAACGTCGGGGAGTGTCGTGGCAGAATTATCGTTTCATAACCATGGATACAAAAAGTGTTTCGTTTTATTGATAATATTAAACATTAACATTGTCTTAACACAAACAAACAAGTTACATATCGTCTAATATTGTTATTATGTCACTAAGGCCTCGTCCAGATCCTATGTGACTCATGCATCCTAGTAATCATCATCAAGCATCAACACCTGAAACATATGTGAAAACAAAGTCAGCAAAGAAATGCTGGCGAGTACATAGGTTTTATAGGAGTGTCGGATTCATGGCTAGTTTAAATGTTGCAATACTTTGTTAAAAACCTTGTTTTGAAAAGAGTATAATATTGCAACTTAATTAACCAGCTCAAATCAAGCGAGTTATAGTTTATAAAACCTCGTAGCCATGATTCTTAACCCAAAAACATTTGTTTTAGTAAAGCAAATTGTAAAACATCTCGTATTAAATCGTTAATAAAACTCGTTAATAAATCTCGTTAATAAAACTCGTATGGTTTATATCATTTCGAAAACCTCGTTTGTGTGACATCGTTCCAAAATCGTTTACCCAAGTGAACTAAATAACGCTACGGTATGTAATATGTTGAAAACACTTATATATAAGAAGTACCAGCGGCGTATCTACCATGTTTTCACCACATTACACCCGTCCCGTTATCTAAACACTTAACCAAAAACCAATCGTTTATCCAACTCGTTTAATCTCGTATGAATCGTTCCCAAATCGTTAATTCGTTTAAATCGTTTAAATCATCCTCGTTTTAAGTGTGAAAACTATTTGTGGTCGCCTCGCTAATAACATTCAAACCTTCGTGACTCGACTATTTCGCTCTCGCATTAATAAACCACCAAAGGGTAAATTAACATTCAGATTCAGTCATTACCCACCTAACCCACACATAACCATGGGTGCAGTATGATAATGGGATTTGTCAGATCCTATGGTACCATAACCTAATACTGGTCGGCTTGATCAATGCTAATGAATGCCATTCGTTATGTAAATACAACCAACTAGTTTATTCACTTTATTGAAATCGTTATTAGTTTAGTATAAACCATCTTAATCGTTTTTGAAATCATCGTTATAATATCGAAAATCGTTTTGAAAACCTTCGTTAAAACCTCGAAAACATTTAGCACATATGAATCACCCCAAAACAATTGAAAACAATAAAATAGGGGAACTATGTACTCACTTGGAGTGCAAAGTATCCTTAATCAATAGAACTTCAACAAACTCCAGCAAACCAGAGAAATCAAACAGCACCTAGTAATCGAATCACTAGTCAAACAATAGACACCTAAATCGGAAGATCGGATAGAATGAGGTCTTGTAAACCAAATGAGTGTTGGAACTCATGTGATATGGTTTAACAAAGCCTACATCCTAAATCGGAACTTAACCTAAGTGCTTTCGACCCATCAGGACCCATTAAGGTAGCTTACGCTACTTTAACGCGTCGTGTGCGCAAAAGCGCATTCGAGACGTCTAACTAGTCCTATGACAAGTATTATATGCCTAAACATGATTAAATATGTTGCATAATCAATTAAGTGACAAAAGTTTGTGTTACATATGCTTAATTACCAATTATGCATGAAAAGGGCATTTTGGTCATTTACCTAAGGCATATAAACTACCTATCATACAACTAATTAAACCTAAGTGATCATAAGGTATAACCTCGGAAGGTTATTCCCTATGCAACTATGTTCACTAATCATGTTTGGTCGGATCCTAATGATCGACCAAACGGGTCGAGTTCGAAAGTCTAAGCGGGTGTTTAGACCGCTTGACTTACGACTCTACACAAGCACTAAACTAAAAGTGACGAGTTAAACATGTTAAAACATGTTTAACGGATTTAGAAAACAGGTTTGGTATCAAAACAAACGGTTTTGATACCCAAAAGTAGTTTGGTTACAAAATACGCGAGAATGCGCATTTTGGCCGAAACTACGACTCGTCAATGAGCCTAAATAACGTGGTAATCAGTGGGTATAGTCACTAGGGACTATAACCATCATGATTACGCTCACGTTATGAAGTTCAAACGAACTTCGCATTGACCATAAACTGGTCAATGCAGAAAGTCAAATGTAGTTTGACTTTCACGCTAAGAACGCATAAAAAGAACGAAGGAATACTTACAAAGGGTCCCCGCAAGTTTGATTTTCCAAGTATTCTTAGGTATGAAGTGGTTAACACTTCAACTTAGAGAAATTTCAGAAAATCAAGTGGGTTTTGAGCTAAAGAGGTGGGGGGTATTTATAGATTTGGCACAACCATTAGGATCGTTTATCGGGAAATGAGCTTCGATCATGGCCGTACACCTCAAGCCCATAGATTTGCAATACAAGGGGTGCCTCAAAACAAGCCAACGGTATTGAAAAAGTTACAAAATAGACCCCCAAGTTCGACCCCATTGCTGAAAATGCAGAAAATAAACTTTCTGTCCAGATCAGTCACTCGCGCCGCGCTACGGCCAAGGCAGGCAGTTGCTTGCGCAGCGCCACCAAGTGCCATATTCAGCAAAGTTTCAAAAATGACAGTTTTGGTCCCTGCACATGTTTAAGGCCTTTTTCGATGCGTTTGAACCCCGTTAACCCCATTTCAAGGCTCTAAAATGAAGTTAAAGTATAGGGAACTCAAAACATGCTCAAAAATATCTCGGATGTCAGCTCGTTTGGTCGTACGGTTGCGTTGTTCGGTTAATTACGACGGAAGTCGTAACGAACGCAAAAACGATCCAAATTACGCGACGAATGGAATTTTATCATGCCAATCACTAAACTAAAATATTTTAATGATTACATAAATTTTTGGATGTCCGGATATATTCAGAACGTAAGATATGCGCGAAAATGCAAACTTGTGCACTTTTGAGGCTTTTAGTCCCTGAATGACCGATAAAGTTTGTTTTAGCATACCGAACCCCTCAAAGCCTATTTCTAAGCTATGTAAAGGATATTTAGGGTATGTTTAACTTATGATCAAGTTCCGGAGTGTTCGTTACTATACAAATCAGTATAGTTTTGCAGTTTGACATAAATAGTCCCTACGATCGAACAAAGTTGATTTCAACACACCAAACCATTCAAAACTTATTTCTAAGTTATGTGGAGGTTATTTAAGGTATGTTAATCCTATGTCACTATCCCGGAGTGTTTTCCGCGTTATACTGACTGCGTTTACGCACCAGTTTGCGTATAACCTTCCAGAAAGCGATTTAAAGCTTGAAATTGGAGTCGAATCTAATTGAAAAAAATCATCAAACACAAATACACACATAATAACATCAAAACACATATAGTAACACCAAAACACATTGTTTTATTAATAATCATCATTGTTTTACATCGTACATCGATTACAGAGTACAGTTGTCACATATATCCTGAAGTACTTCCTTGGTTTCGGGATCCTCTAAGCACCTCAGATATGGTCCTGCAAGGGGTTTTTTATACAAGACATTATTTATAATAGTGAATCATGATACCTTCATTCTAAAGGCCTTAGGATTCTCATCCTTTGGGATGTATCCTCCCTTGAGATATCTTATGATCGGAGCCATCCAAGACTTAGGATCCTTCTCAGGATGCTCATCAGGATCCTGAATACTTAGTACTTCCTTATCCTGAGGATCCGTCACAGGATATAGGATATGTAATATTGGTATTTGGGTCCCTTCCGGTATCCTGACTAATGATCCTAGATTTGCCAAGGCATCGGCTTCAGCATTATCCTCTCTTGGTACCTGTTCAAGTATAAAAATTTCGAAATATCCTGCTAATTTTTTTAACAATTTCAAGATATTCAGCTAACTTTTCGCCTTTTACTGCATAAGATCCATTGAAATGGTTAGTAATCAACAGGGAATCAACATATACTTGTAAATATCTAATATTCATATTTTTAGCTAATTCTAATCCTGCTATCAGAGCTTCATATTCTGCTTCATTATTAGTGGCAGGAAACTCACATCTAATAGCCTGGGGTAATATGTCCCCCTGTGGCGATTTTAGTAGTATACCCAAACCTACACCTCTTACATTAGATGCACCATCAGTATATAGTGTCCAAGATTCTATATTTTCTCCTAGTTGTTGCACTTCTAGGTCTACTTCATTTTGAATATCACTACTGAAATCAGCCACAAAGTCAGCTAAGGCCTGAGACTTTATGGCATTTCTAGGTTCATATATTAAATCATAGGCACTTAATTTTACTGACCACTTAGCCATCCTACCTGACATCTCGGGTTTCCTAAGCACACTTTTAACAGGATAGTTGGTTTTAACATGAATCTTATGTGTTTCAAAATAATGTCTAAATTTTGTTGACGCCATAACTAGGGCTAATATCATTTTTTCTAAGTGTGAATATCTAGTTTCAGCATCTAATAAACTTTTACTAACATAATAGACAGGATACTACTGACCTTCATGATCCTTTACAAGAACAGCACTTACGGCATTCCCTGATATTGCAAGATACAGGGATAATGGTTCACCATCCTCGGGTTTCATCAACAGGGGTGCAGTTGAGAGATACTGCTTCAATTCCTGCAAGGCTGCTTCATGCTTCTCTTCCCATTCGAATTTCTTATTCTTCTTCAGGATATCGTAGAGTTCCTTGCATTTTTTCGAGGATCTTGATATAAACCTGTTTAAAGCCGCTACTCGTCCTGTTAATCTTTGTACATCTTTCATATTTGAAGGTGACTTGATGTCCAAGATAGCTTTAATCTGCTCCGGGCTTGCCTCTATACCCCTTTTAGTCACCACGTATCCTAAAAACTTTCCTGCCCCCACTCCAAAATGGCACTTGGCAGGATTTAGTTTCATATTGTACTGGTCCAGGATATCAAATGCTCCTTTAATATCCTGGAGATGATCCTCAGCCTTTTTGGATTTGACTACCATATCGTCAATGTACACCTCCATGGTGTCCCCCAGTTTGTCTTTGAACATCATGTTCACCAATATCTGGTACGTTGCACCTGCATTTTTCAAACCAAAAAGCATAGCAGTATAACAGTAAATACCTGTTGGTGTCATGAAAGCAGTATCCTCCGGGTCTGAAGGTTCCATTTGGATCTGCTGGAATCCTGAGGATGCATCCATGAAGGTTAACATCTCATGACCGGCAGTGGCATCCACCATCGAGTCTATATGAGGCAGAGGGAATGGGTCTTTAGGACATGCTTTGTTCAAGTCTGTGTAATCTACACAAACTCTCCATTTCCCATTCTTCTTTTGGACCACGACCACATTTGCTAGCCACTTGGGGAATTTGACTTCCCTAATCATCTGGGATTTCAATAACCTTTCAACCTCCTCCTGTATGATTGCATTTCTTTCAGGAGCAAACTTCCTTCTCTTTTGTTGAACGGGCTTGAAAGACCTGTCAATCCCAAGTGTATGAGTTATAATATCTTTCGATATACCTGTCATGTCTTTGTGTTTCCATGAAAACGTGGATATCCTGCATTTCAAAAAGTTAGTAAGCTGATTCTCAATATCCTGAGGGATATTGGCCCCTACAAGCACCGAGATATCTGGATTATCCTGATCCAGGATAACTTTCTTAACATCCTGCTCCGAAGCTTCCACGATATCCTGGGCTTGTATCTTTAATTGCTATCCTGCCTTGGGCTTGGTTGAGGATTTCATCGAGGATGAGTAACACTCCTTAGCTTCTTGTTGATCACTTTCCACCTTGATAACCCCCCAAGGGGTAGGGATCTTGATGCACTGGTGGTAGGTAGACGGCACAGCTTTCATATCATGGATCCATGGCCTACCCAATATAATATTGTAGCAGGATAAGGAGTCCATGACACAGAAGCATTGCATTGCATTGAGTTGACCCCTTCAAAATATACTGATAATTTTATCTCCCCCACTGTGTTCCTAGCTTCTCCACTGAACCCAACAAGCACAGTGGACTTCGAAGTGATATCCATTGGAGATACATTCATTCTCTTCAACGTTTCTAGTTGAATTATGTTGACGGAGCTGCCATTATCCACCAGTATCCTGCGCACAAAATGATTAGCAACATATAAAGTTATTACCAAAGCATCATGATGAGGATCCTGGACAGTATCCCTGTCATCACTGTCGAAGGTGATCACTTTAACAGTTGTGAGGGTTGTCATCCTGGTTGGCTTATCTCCCCTTTCTGCCTTAGCCTCCTTCGCATGTCTTTTTGCTGCAGAGTATGAAGTTCCACAAATGTCGGATCCTCCTGAAATAAAGTTAATTATCTTGGCATCTGCAGGAGGTGATGCTGCTCGTTCAAGATCCTTCTCAGTATCCTGATCCTTATTCTTCTTTCTTCCTAGAAGATCTTTCAGATATCCTTTGCTTAGCAGATAGCTTATTTCCTTCCTCAGGGCTATGCAATCTTCCGTAATATGTCCAAAATCCTCATGGAAGGCACACCACTTGGATTTATCCTTCCAATCAGCTTTCTGTTGGTTTTTCCTAGGCCACCTCGCTTTGTCTCCCAAACCCTGCATAGCATACATTAGTTCAGGTATATTAACAGAAAAACAATATTCTGACAACTCAGGATACTCCTCAGGATCCTCGTCTTGGACAACGTTCACTCTTTTGTTTTCATTTTTATCATACGGCCTAGAGCGGTATGGTTTATGTGAAGATTCTGATTTCCTGTTTGTTGACTCATATGTTGAGGAGGCATTCATCCTCTCTTGCATTTTCTTATCGTCTTCAAGCCTGATATATCGCAAAGCCCTGTTTCGAGCTTCATCCAAGTTCCTGCAAGGATTCATCACAAGATCCTGATAAAACTGGGAATCCCTTTGTAGTCCCATCTTGAATGCTTGGACTGCTGTAGCAACATCAAGGTGTGGGATATCCAATGATTCCCTGCTGAATTTGTTCACATAATCCCTTAGGTATTCTTGAGGTCCCTGTGTTATCCTGTAGAGGTCACTTGTTAGTTTTTCAAAGCTTCTATTGCAAGAAAACTGACTGTTAAACAAATTAACTAAATGAGCAAATGATGTAATTGAATGAGGTGGAACATTTAGAAGCCATTTCAAGGCTGATCCTATTAAAGTAGAGCCGAAGCCCTTGCACAAGCATGCCTCTTTAAGATCCGGCAGGATAGGGTTAATTTCCATCCTCTCCCTATACTGGGCAATATGCTCCTCAGGATACGTCGTCCCATCATACAGCTTCATGTTAGGAGTCTGGAAACTCTTTGGGATTTCTGCATCACAAATGGGGTGAGCAAAGCGGGATATGTTGTGACTATCCCGGGATACTTCCGGTATAGGCTGCACTATCCCAGGCACACTTGATATCATATCCTTCAACTTTTGAAGCTCTCTGGTTATCACTGATGTCACACCTGCATCCTGCAATGATCCAAGATTATTAGTAACAGGGATACTGGTGTTAACAGACAAGTTACCAGCTTGGTGATTCTGGCTATATCCTGGGGCGTATCCTGGAGCATATCCTGGATCCCTCACAGTCGACATCCTGGTCGAAGAGGGTATCTTAGGAATATGACTCCGGGAATGGCTAGGCACAATATTCCCCTGTTATCCTCAGCATATACTGCAGAACTGAAGTTTAAAGCTCTTGGCTGCAAGGGAGTGACAGTATCCTCAGCGGGCCTGCTTGAGCTGGATTTCAAGAGTTGTATCTCTCTTATCAGCATTTGGTTGGTCTCCTGCTGCTGCCTCATTTGTTCCTGTATACTACCAAATAAAGTTAGAATTTCTTCATTAGAGGCCAAAACAGGACCAGATCCCTGAATATTCTGAGCGGGAATAACATCCCGAGCCACATGAATTTCGGTTCCTTGTGAAGAGGCTTGCCTTCTTGGAGGAGGTGGTGGAAGCATCGAACCAATTGTTGCAGAGGTTGTAGCAGACACGGTGGAAGAGCTCATGTTTGATCTTGAGGCCATTGAAAATAGTGTGGCAAAAAGTTTTGAAAATAGAAAACCAAGTAACGATTTTGCAAAAGCTTTTTGTAGAAATAGCACCACTTGCCCCACGGTGGGCGCCAAATTGTTTTGGTCAAAAATTACCGAAGCAATTAAGTGGTCAAATTAGTTAAGTGAGGTAGTGTGCTAGAAATGTGTGTCGAAAATATGTTATTCAAGTTATTTGCAAAAACAGTTTCAGGATACGGCTCAGGATATAGAGCTGTATCTGTGATCAAACAATGAGCAAAAATGTAAAGGGTGACACAGGATGTACGAGGAAAGCCCTTGATCAATCTAGATCGCCGGCATAAAACCTCGGGAGCTGACAATCGCAGCTGCATTGTTCTTCTATTGCTTTAAATATTAGGATACAGTGCAGGATATGATGCGGATCGACTAGGTGTTACAATGTAATTTGAGTACAAGTGTTTGTGTGTAGTGATTGCTAGTAGCTAGAGAGTAAAGTGTACGAAAAAAAGTGTGTGGAAAAGTTGTCTCTACCTATGATCCGATCGCTCCTATTTATGGTAACAAAAACTAACAAACTATCCTATTATTCCGGGATACTTTGGAATATTCCCTTTTGAACGTTATTGACCAGGTATTGCGGCTTCAACCTCTCTTTTCCAACTAATTTGAGCGAGTCTTCAGGGGAATTGGTCTTTGTGAACGTTAAGAACCTTCAGCTACAAGCTACAAGCAAATCGTTAGTAACTGCCAGGATACTGCCTCAGGATGCTACCAATATCCTGGTTCGGTATCCTGATCATAAACAGCTAACATAAAATCAAGATACAGTGTCAGGATATGGGCTTAGAATTTCACCCATAACACTAACGTTGACCAAACGGGTCAGATTCAAAAGTCAAAGCAGAAGTCAAACTATTTGACTTTTGACATAGAATGAAGTTCTAAACTGAATTGGATGAGTTGAGCATGCTAATATATGTTTATATAAGTTATATATTGTGTTTAAGTGTCAAAACAAGTGAGTTATAAGCTTAGAAACTCATTTATATGATTTATGCAAATTGTTGCATTTTTTACTTTTTAAGTAACATGCTTGACTCGCTAATTCGACTAGTAAACGTGATGATCCGAGGATATGATCGCAGAGGGATCACACCATCGTTATTACGATCACGTAGGAAAGTTCGGATTGAACTTTGACTTGACCATATTGGTCAGAACTGAAAGTCAAACTGTTTGACTTTTAGTTGATTACTATCTAATATAGGGATGAGCATGTGGTACCATATACGGATACCATACCGATACCGTACCGGTACCGTCCCGTACCGATACCATACCGGTTGTATTCGGTATCGGTATCGGCATTACGTTTTACCATTTTTTCGGGATCGGGATTTTCGGGATTGGTACCGGTATTTTTCGGTAATACCGAATTAGTACCGATTTCCCACTACCTAGGAATTTCCCACCCATAATTCATGTAGTGGTAGATATTTTTATAGAACATTAACAGTCGGTAATAAAAACCGCAAGTTATGATCACTTAAAAAAATCCAAGCCATGATCACTTGCCCATATATATAAGCTTTAAATTGGTAAAGAACAGAAACAGCTAGGTGTGTGTATATGTATCAAGTTAAAAGCTTTGTGGGTTTAGATAAGTTAAAGAAAAGTCATGGCTGCAAGGGCAGTAAACAAGTGATAAGAAGGGCTAACAACGGTTCGAGCGAAGGCGGTTAAAGGGAAAGGAGCATGGTACTGGGCACATCTCGAGCCCATCCTCGTTCGAAACCAGGAAACCAACAACCCGAAAGCGGTTAAACTCAAATGCAATCTTTGTGAAGCTGTGTTCTCAGCTTCAAACCCATCAAGAACCGCTTCCGAACATCTCAAAAGAAGAACTTGCCCCAAACTCAACTCAGTTTTACCACCATTGTCTTCCCCTTCATCTCAAACTAACCGCAAGCGGTTCGCTTCACTAACTTATCAATTTAAGAATTCGGTATCAACCGGTATTATACCGAAAAACCGGTACCGATACCATACCGGTATTTTCGGTACGGTATTCGGTATCAACTTTTCATGAATATCGGGATCGGGATTTTCGGGATCGGTATCGATTCGGTATCGGTTCGGTACCGTGCTCATCCCTAATCTAATATAATGAAATAGGTCAAAGGAGAAGACTTACTAGAGGAGAGGATCACTCAAGAACAATAGAGAGAAGCTCCAAACATCAGGGATTGCTCCAAGTGAGAGATTAGAGTGAATTGAGAAGGTGTGAGTGAAAATGATCACAAGAACACCTATTTATACTAATCAAATTAGTGCCAAATCAATACAAGTGTCCCACCAAGTGTTATGTACATGCTTAGTGTCCTTCCAGGTGTTGAATGGAGGTTTAGAGTGGCAAGAATCGGAGTTGGGTGGAAGCTTGGCAACCAAGGCAGGCCAGCTGCCATCTTACTGGCACCACCTTACGGACCGTAAGAGCGGTGCCTTACGGTCCGTAAGGACCTTAGGCATTTTATTGTCTCTTGCACCCCCTTACGGTCCGTAAGAACCTCAGGTGCGCCGAAAATATTACAACTCCTTTGTGGACCGTAAGGGCTAAGTCTTACGGTTCGTATGGGACCTCCAGGAACAATACTTTGGGATTTTTATATTTTTAGTTCTTGGACTTTGATTCTTTTCCATTTATGGCATTTTTAGTCATTCTCCTTCCACATAGTTGGGATTAGTCATAGAATTCAGGACATGTTTCAGTGAACGTATTTAATGTGGGTCACTCTCCTTCCACATAGTTGGGATTAGTTGGAGATTTGGGATACGTGTCGTTACATAGTTGAACGAAAAATTCCCTCTCCTTACACATAGTCGGGATTAGTTGGAGATTCGGGACACGTGTCGTCACATAGTTGGACGAAAATTTTCGGGTTGTTACACGTACTAATGATAATATATACATTTCATACTCATGTTTTAAGACACGTACTACCGCATGATCACCTAAATTACACGCACTCACATAAACAACTTCTATTCATACTTGTATTTTCATAATCTATATGTAGCACCATAACCCATGATTAGCTAACCCAACTCATCATTCTAACACTGCTCCTTCCTAATAAATTCACATTCTCCATAATTACTTCATAATCACATTAAAGAAATCAATTAAACACATGGTGTATATTGCATCATTCAAGCATATGGTACCACTCATAAAGCATAAGTTTACTACATTATACTAACAAGTCAAATCTTCTACATGAACTAAATCTAAAACACACTTCTTATGTTAGTTTACTATCAAATACACCATTATCACTTTCTATACATATTTACCCATCACTTACATACAATTTCACATATTACTTTCATTTAGACATTTAATTAAACACTTGGTGTGTGTACTACTTTCTAATCATAATGTACAAGTATTTCATGCTTTTCTTCCTACTTATCACTTTCATTCATCAACACAAATAAACATCAAAAGTGAAAGTTATAACTCTCACTAATTTACCTTTTATTGATAGTATGACCAGTATATTCTGTAAATTTTTATTTTAATGTTTACATTGTTGCAACATGTGACATTGAGAATTTTAGAATTACTTATATGACATCACCTGCGGCCTTATGGTCTGATGGTATTGTTGATTGCCTCTCAAAAAAAAAATAGTATGGGGTTAAATTTTGGGGTGCCTTATTCCCACATACCCTATATCTTATTTTCACATCCCCTATTGTATACGGGCCGTATACAATTATACGGCTCGTATAGAATGTTTTTGAATAGGAAAATGCGCAGAGAATGTTTTTTTTGGTTTTATTATATACGGCCCGTATACAGTTATACGAGTCGTATACATGTGTATACGATTTGTAAAACGTATACGGCTCAATTGATTTATTTTTGTGGGTTTTTGATGTTAGCACATGTATACGGGCCGTATAACTATATACGGGCCGTATATATTGGCGTTTTTTCAAGTATCACGTTTTATTCCCGTAAAAACACAATCATTCTAGGGTTTCTAAACTCTTCATCACCTTTAACAATGTCGATAAACGTTGATCGGAACATGCCGCTTAAATCGGAGCACAGGTAGAGTAACGTTACCGATCAGTCCGTTGATGAAAACCTTAGCGATCGCAGAGATCTTCGTGTTGGTTATTTATCGATTCCGAGTAACTAGCAGAAGAACCTGCCACAAACAAGTTCTCCACAGTTTGTTATTCAGATCTCTGTTCGGTCATCTTTCCAAACTACAACACACGATACTTTTAATAAGCTGTCATAGTTGTCAAATTCGATTTCAACAA
>JARYGA010031076.1:0-40041 GCA_030545235.1 Helianthus tuberosus
GTTGCTCGTGTATCTACTTAGCTTGCTCACAGCATATGCTATGTCTAGTCTAGTACAACTCATAAGATACATCAAGCTACCAATAATTCTTGAGTATTCCAACTGGTTTACGGGTTCACCTCTATTCTTGGCTAGATGTTGACTTGTGTCAAGTGGAGTTCTAGCTTCATTAGAGTCATTTGCATTGAACTTCTCAAGAATTTTGTCCACATAGTGGGATTGACTTAAAACAAGTCCACTTTGGCTTCGCGTGATTTTGACCCCCAAAATCACATCTGCAAGACCCATGTCTTTCATGTCAAATCTTGCCTTTAGCATGTTCTTTGTAGATTTTATGATTTTGTCATCATTTCCAGCAATGAGCATATCGTCTACATATAGACATAAAATGACATATCCATCAGATGTGTCCTTCACATACACACACTTGTCACATTCATTGATTTTGAACCCAGCATCAAGCATGACGTGATCAAAATTTTGGTGCCATTGTTTTGAAGCTTGTTTCAATCCATACAAGGATTTTACAAGTTTACACACTTTCTTTTCTTGCCCAATAGCTGTGAAGCCTTCGGGTTGCTCCATGTAGATTTCTTCCTCTAGATTTCCATTTAAGAAAGCTGTTTTCACATCCATTTGGTGGACATCCAAATTTCTAATGGTGGCAATGGCAAGCACCATCCTGATGGATGTTATTCGCGTAACTGGAGAATATGTATCAAAGTAATCTAAACCTTCTCGTTGTTTATATCCTTTGATCACCAACCTTGCTTTGTATTTATCGATGGTCCCATCTGGTTTCATCTTCTTCTTGAAGATCCATCGATATCCTAGTGGTTTACATCCTTGAGGAAGATCCACTAGTTCCTAAGTATAGTTTTGTAAGATAGAGTCTATCTCACTTTTGATTGCTTCCCTCCACTGAGGTCCTTCTGAGGAATGCACCGCTTGTTGGTACGTTTGAGGTTCATCTTCTACCATATAGGTAAGAAACTCAGGGCCAAAGGATTTTTCAGTCCTTTGCCATTTACTTTTCCTGATTTCAACTTCCTCAGTATTAGATTGTTCTCGAGGTTCATCGATTTCAACTTCACCCTCGGGAACAATTTCCTCAACCGATCTAGAAGAACTCGGATCACTTTTATCTAAGCATGGGAACATATGTTCAAACCATGATGCATCCTTAGATTCCATTATGGTGCCTTTGCATATTCCAGGATTCTTAGAATCATGCACAAGAAAACGATAAGGACCATAAGGACGGGTGTATCCTATAAATACACAATCCACCATTTTGGGTCCTATTAGTAGGCGCTTAGGTGGTGTGACCATCACCTTAGCTAAACACCCCCACACTTTCAAGGATTTATATGGTGGTTTCTTTCCCGTCCATAATTCGTAATGCTTTACATCCTTTTTCTTATTGTGTATCATGTTCAACACATAATTTGCCGATAAGATTGCTTCCCCCCATATGTTTTGGTTTACACTAGAACTTATCATCATGGCATTCATCATTTCTTTCAAAGTACGATTTTTCCGTTCCGCTATGCCATTTGATTGAGGGGAGTAAGGAGCCGTGAGTTCGTGGATGATTCCACTTTTTGCACATATGTCAATAAAAGGTGAAACATATTCACCTCCTCGGTCGCTCCTTACGATTTTGATTTTCCGATTTAGTTGATTCTCAACTTCGGATTTGAACAAGATAAACTTGTCAATAGCCTCGTCCTTACTCTTAAGTAAGTACACATAGCAATACCTAGTACTATCATCAATGAACGTGATGAAGTACTTATTCCCACCACGAGTAGGAATTGCCTTTAGATCACACACATCAGTGTGGATCATCTCGAGGGGTTCGGTGTTTCGTTCAACCTTTTTGAATGACGATTTTGTTTGTTTTACTTCTACGCAAGTTTTACATTTATTAATTGAGTCGATATCGAATGTTGGTATGCAATCAAGTTTAATTAAACGATGAATGGAATTATAATTAACATGACCTAGTCTACCATGCCAAAGATTTGAAGACTCAATCAAGTAAGTAGAACTAGTAGTTGTTTCTTTCATTGTGTTCACAACTATTACATTGAGTTTAAACATTCCATTTAGGGCATAGCCCTTACCAACATACATAACATTTTTGGTCAACACGACTTTATCCGACTCAATCACCATTTTGAACCCAAACTTGTTCAATTGCCACCCCGACACAAGGTTCTTACGAATTTCTGGAACATACAAAACATTTGACAAAGTGAGTTCCTTTCCAGAAGTCATTTTCAAAACCACATTCCCCTCGCCTTTGATTTCGTCTGTGGCGGAATTTCCCATAAAAACCTTTTCACCATTAGTCACCTCCTTCAAGGTGCTAAACAGGTTCTTGTCAAAACACACATGACGGGTAGCCCCCGTATCAATCCACCAATCGTTGTCGTTTTGCCCAACCAAGTTAACTTCTGTGACCAAAATCGAGAGGTCCGTGATCATAGCAATTAGGTTATCAACCTCATGAACCATGTTAACTTGTCGAGCATTTTCCTTCTTTGGAAGCTTGCATTCCTTGGCCTTATGGCCTTGTTTCTGACAATTATAGCAAGTTCAATGGAACTTCTTTTTCCCAACTCCCCCCTTAGGACCAAAGTTGGAGCGTTTCCCATGAGCTTTCTTTCCACCTTTTCCACCATTCTTGTTTCCCTTCGAAGATTGGCCATGCTCAACAATATTAGCCTTTGCCGTTTCAGGATTATCAATCCTTTTCAAAGCAACTTTATTATCTTCTGTTTTGTATTTGCGGTCCAAAGACTCCCACAACTCTTTGGCAGTCTTGGCTTTACAATACACATTGTAAAGCGTATCAACCATACCATTCAAGATATAGTTGCGGCACAAGAAATCCAAATGATTCCAAGCATGAACCGTGCTCACTGATTGAGCATTCATATCCCCTTCATCCACATGGGGAACAGTTTCAGTCAAGAACCATGCTAGGTTCAGAGTAGTCAGATAAAAGAACATATTTTGCTGCCACTGTTTGAAATTCACACCATTGAATTTCTCAGGTTTCTCAGCATGCGAGACTGCGTTAGGAAGTGGTGCAACCAGACCGGTTGTGACAGCAACAGCGGAAGTCATGACAACAGTCATGACTGCAGAAACAGAAGTAGACATGGGCTGGGATGCCATTCTGAAAAGAAAAGAAAATGCAGGAACAATTAGTAAGATAATCTGTTTAAGTTTGTTAGAAAACTGGTACTGATCAGAACTGCAAAATTAATCAGAAACAGAAATAACAGAATTATGGCCATCATTGCTGAGAATTAAAACCATAATGAAGGTCATTAGTGTAGCAGTTAAAACTTATACATAGTGATCACAATAATTCTCATAATGATGGCAGTTTAAAACTGACAGAAAATAATGATCATTAATACTAATAATCATTTCAGTTATAAACTTAAAAAAAAACGAATCAGTTATGAGTCTCGAGTGCAAAACTGCCTCACGCGAGCCCGGGTTTTCAGAGCTGCATTCGTGTTCGCAGGACATGCAGGCATACGCGAGTTCAACTAAATCCGGTTCCATTTTTTGCACCCTCCCCTGCGCGCGCGGGTAGGACTTGTGGTAAAACATGTCATTAGACTTCAAAGGCTTCATTAAGGTTTCACCTTATAAATAGCCTATCTTTTTGTTCCCACATCAATGTGGGACAAGGTGAATTACCAACTTGAGACTTTCATTCACACTAAACTTCTAACACAAAAGATCGTCGGTGAGTGTTGTAACAGAATTATTGTTCCACAACCATGGTAATTAAAATTACATTTTATTCAACAACCAAAGGTGAAATAAATTGTTTCAAAACAAGAACCAAAGAGTACACAACATAATTAAACTAAGTCTATCTTTATTTTAAGTCTCTAAGGCACAGGTCCGCCCTAGTGGGTCACGAACATCCTAAGCAGCAGCTCCTGAAAACACATGTGAAAATAGGTACGTCAGCATAAAAATGCCTGTGAGATACATAGGTTTTATGAAAATAGGATTCATGACTTGAGTTTAAAGAAATGTTTAATAAAAATTTAGTCATGAACCTTGTTATTTGTTTTGTTTTATAAATCATTTGAAAAACGATAGCAAAATCAGTTGATATGTATATATAAAAGAATAGTGTATGGTTAAGAGAATAACCAAGTAAAAAGAGTTTATATAAACCAAGTTATTTGTAAAACAATGTTTAAGTGAAAATGTATTGTAAATGTAATATGTCTAAACCGAAGTGGTTTAAATAACGCTACGATATGTAATATCATACAAGCACTTATATATAGGAAGTACCAGCGGCGTATCCACCATGTTTGTATCATATTACACATGCCTCGTTATTTAAGTCACCCAAACCAACCAATATTGTAAAATATCCATGTTTTAGTCTAATAGTCAAATGTCATAGTATAATCCAAGTTGAATATAAGTCATGTAATGTGTAAACAAAAGTTATGTATGGTAAGTAAAGTGAGGCTACTTAAACCACAAGTAAAAATGTACAAAACAAAGTATTTTGAATAAACCAAAAGTTATGTTTTGAAAAATAATTAAATGTTTTACTGATACAAACATTTATGCGGTAGGTTAACGCATTACTTTCAAGCCTTGAGACAGTATGATAACCTTAGAGTAAAGATTATCAAAGTAAAATGTTTTCGGATTCAGTCATTCCTTACACCCAAACAAACCTAGGATGTCAGGAATGTGATTTGTCAAGTCCTATGGTACCATTACTTACTACCGAGCGGTGTAGCTAATGTTAATGAATGTAGTTTAGACCCGTTGGATAAACCAAATGCCATATCAAATGTAAATATGTAATGGAAGTAATGTACTAAGTATGCTAAGTGAACATACAAAGCAGAAAAGTCATGTAAATCAATGTGCTAAATATGCTAAGTGAACATACATAGCAAGACAAAATGAAATTATGTACTAATAGTGTACTAATGAACATAGCAAGTATATAATATGAAAACATGGGAAAGCATGAAAATAACACGTAGGCACATGTGTTTCACCCCAAAACGTTTGAAAACAGTAAAAGAGGGGTCTATGTACTCACTTGAGATTGCTTAATAGACTTTAGATATCCACCAAGCAAAGCTAGAAGATCACGGGATCAAACGGCACCTAATATAGGTATTCCGCAGTTGGTGCACTGACGCACTGGAGGTGTGGTTGATGATGACCGTTACATCTGTTGCACAAAGGTGCATTGCCAAGATAAGGTTTCTTGGCAGGCGGTTGCGCATGCTGATTTGGAGCAGCTTGATTTGCCTGTGCAGTAACGGCGTAGTTTTGGGAAGCCTTACGCTTCCTTGAACCCTTCGAGGAACCAGAATCCTTACCCTTCTTGTTTTTACCTTTCTTGCTATCCTCTTTGTCAGACGACTGCTTCTTACCCTTGTCACCCTTTCTATGCAGCTTACCCCTTCGAACCTGTGACTCGGTCAATGTCACAGATAGCTCGATTGCCTGACGGACTGTGGTAGGGTTACTACCAGTAACGGTGTCTTGTATGGAGTCAGGTAGGCCATCGATATACCTCTCGATAGCCTTCTCGAGTGGGGTAACCATTGTTGGGCATAACAAACTCAGCTCCTCATACCTATCAGTATATGCCCGGTGCTCGCCACTATCCTGTTTCAGATCATCAAACTCCCTTTCTAGAGCTCGCAGCTCATGACGAGGACAAAACTCCCTCATCATAAGAGTCCTAAGTTCAGCCCATGTTTGTGCTAAAGTAACCTCAACACCACGGTCTCTCATAACCCCGTTCCACCATGTAAGCGCCCTCTTCTGGAACACACTGGAAGCAAACTCGACTTTGCGATTATCAGGACACTGAACGTGACGGAAAGTATTCTCAATGCTCTCGAACCATTGAAGAAGCCCAGTTGCTACCACAGTACCACTAAACTTGAGTGGTTTAGCCGAGTTAAAACTCTTAAAATTGCATGGAGCATTATTGTTGTTGTTGGCTTGGTTCCATTGAGCAATAAGATTTGGGAACGCAGCAGCCATTTGCTGCGTGATGATTTCTGTCACTTCGGAATTAGGCATCGGATTTTCGCGTCGAGGAGGCATTCTAAAAGAGGAAACATGAAGGGAACGAGTGAGATGTTTAGATGAAAAGAATGAGATGAAACAAAAATCAACAAAGGCAAAGATGGTGGTCATTCGTCCGTATCACAAAGCAAACAAACGACACACAGTGACTAATCAAAGTAAATGGGTCCAAAAATAATGCTTAGCGAAGACATGCTCGCCTATAAGTGAACACTCACCCCAAGAGTTCCCAGGTAAGAGTGACTGGTCCAATTATGTGGATTTGTACGAACACTCTAGCCTTAGACAGAAAACCCAGGGTACAGGCATTAACCCTTCCAGTTTGCACGTGTTCACACTATTTAGAACCCAGAACTTTGACGAGATTTTGAAAACTTGGAAGGCACAAGGCTAAAAGAATCATTGAAAAGCGGATGATAAATTTTCAAAAAATCATTTTGAAAAATTGAAGGGTTCAAAACCTTACAATAAATTATTTAAAAACAGATGATTGATTTTCAAAAATCGTTTTAGAAAATTGGGTTCTTGTTTTTTTTTTGGTGATCACCTAAGGATAGGTGAAGTGCATGTTTTAAATTCTAAACACAAGACAACTTGTGTTGGGGTCCTAGAAAGGTTATAGTCTAGGTCAAAGCATTACTAATAACCTAATTCCCTATAACCATTGGCTCTGATACCAGCTCTTCTGTCACACCCCGACCACGTAAAACATCAAATCGTGGCGGAAACGTCGGGGAGTGTTGTAACAGAATTATTGTTCCACAACCAGGGTAATTAAAATTACATTCTATTCAACAACCAAAGGTGAAATACATTGTATCAAAACAAGAACCAAAGAGTATACAACATAATTAAACTAAGTCTATCTTTATTTTAAGTCTCTAAGGCACAGGTCCGCCCTAGTGTGTCACGAACATCCTAAGCAGCAGCTCCTGAAAACACATGTGAAAATAGGTACGTCAGCATAAAAATGCCTGTGAGATACATAGGTTTTATGAAAATAGGATTCATGACTTGAGTTTAAAGAAATGTTTAATAAAAATTTAGTCATGAACCTTGTTATTTGTTTTGTTTTATAAATCATTTGAAAAACGATAGCAAAATCAGTTGATATGTATATATAAAAGAATAGTGTATGGTTAAGAGAATAACCAAGTAAAAAGAGTTTATATAAACCAAGTTATTTGTAAAACAATGTTTAAGTGAAAATGTATTGTAAATGTAATATGTCTAAACCGAAGTGGTTTAAATAACGCTACGATATGTAATATCATACAAGCACTTATATATAGGAAGTACCAGCGGCGTATCCACCATGTTTGTATCATATTACACATGCCTCGTTATTTAAGTCACCCAAACCAACCAATATTGTAAAATATCCATGTTTTAGTCTAATAGTCAAATGTCATAGTATAATCCAAGTTGAATATAAGTCATGTAATGTGTAAACAAAAGTTATGTATGGTAAGTAAAGTGAGGCTACTTAAACCACAAGTAAAAATGTACAAAACAAAGTATTTTGAATAAACCAAAAGTTATGTTTTGTAAAATAATTACATGTTTTACTGATACAAACATTTATGCGGTAGGTTAACGCATTACATTCAAGCCTTGAGACAGCAGGATAACCTTAGAGTAAAGATTATCAAAGTAAAATGTTTTCGGATTCAGTCATTCCTTACACCCAAACAAACCTAGGATGTCAGGAATGAGATTTGTCAAGTCCTATGGTACCATTACTTACTACCGAGCGGCGTAGCTAATGTTAATGAATGTAGTTTAGACCCGTTGGACAAACCAAATGCCATATCAAATGTAAATATGTAATGGAAGTAATGTACTAAGTATGCTAAGTGAACATACAAAGCAGAAAAGTCATGTAAATCAATGTGCTAAATATGCTAAGTGAAAATACATAGCAAGACAAAATGAAATTATGTACTAATAGTGTACTAATGAACATAGCAAGTATATAATATGAAAACATGGGAAAGCATGAAAATAACACGTAGGCACATGTGTTTCACCCCCAAAACGTTTGAAAAACAGTAAAAGAGGGGTCTATGTACTCACTTGAGATTGCTTAATAGACTTTAGATATCCACCAAGCAAAGCTAGAAGATCACGGGATCAAACGGCACCTAATATAGGTATCTACATTAATAAACGGACCTATTCGGAGGATAGGGTAGCATGAGGGTTCGTAAACCAAATGAGTGTAGGAACTCATGTAATATGTTTTAACAAAGCCTACATACTAAAACGAAACTTATCCTAAGTGCTTTTGACCCGTTACGACCCGTTTAGGTAGCTTATGCTACTTTAACGCGTCGTTCGCGTGAAACGCGTTCGGATCGCCTAACTAGCCCTATGACAAGTAAGATATGCCTTAACATGTTTAATATTGTTGCTAAATCAGTTTAGATGCCAAAAGTTATGTTACATAGGCTTAAAATGAATTTTGGCGTGAAAAGGGGCATTTTGGTAATTTACCTAAGGCATAAGAACTACTTATCATACAACTACTCAAACGATGTGACCATAAGGTATAACCTCGGAAGGTTATTCCCTATACATCTATGGTCACCTAAAATGTTTGGTCGCATCCTAATGATCGACCAAATGGTTCGGGTTCGAAAGTATAAGCGATTGATTAGATCGCTTACCTTTTCGACCCTAAACAAGCACAAATCTAAAAGTGACGAGCTAAACATGCTAGAACATGTTTAGTTAAGTTAGAAAACATGTTTTGATATCAAAACAAACGGTTTTGATACCCTAGAGTAGTTTGGTTACAAAATACGCATGAATACGCATTTTGGCCGAAACTACGACTCGTCACCGAGCCTAGATAACGTGGTAATCAGTTGGTATAGTCACTAGGGACTATAACCATCGTGATTACGCTCACGTTATGAAGTTCAAACGAACTTCACATTGACCATAAACTGGTCAATGCAGAAAGTCAAACGCAGTTTGACTTTCAAGCTAAAAACGCATAAAAAGAACGAAGGAACACTTACAAAGGGTCCCCGCAAGTATTTGATTCCAAGTAATCTCAGGTAGGAAGTGTATAAACACAACCACTTAGAGAAAACTCAGATCAAATGTGAGGGAATGAGTGAAATGGTTGAGGGGTATTTATAGGTGTAGTACCACCGTTAAGATCGTTTCTTGTAGAAGAGGGCACGATCTAAGCCGTACAACACATACCCACTGATTTACAAACCCATGGGAGTTCATAGTTTCGAAAATACCACCTGCAAGAGTGCATAACAGCTGCAACAGGCTGGAAATGGCTGGAAACAACATTCTGCTGATCTGGGGACAGCTTACGGACCGTAAGACCCAGAAACTTACAATCCGTAAGGACCTTGCAGGTCTGATACTTTGTAAAATGGCAGAACAGGCCCCTGTGCGTGTATGGTCATGTTTTGGTACTTCTAACACCCGTCAAACCCATTTTTAAGCTCCCTAAGGATTTTAAAGCATAGGGAACATGAAACATGCTCAAAAATATGCCGGATGTCGGTTCGTTTGGCCGTACGGTTGCGTTGTTCGGTTAATTACGACGGAAGTCGTAACGGACGCGTGTACGATCCAAATTGCGTGACGAATGGATTTTTGACAAGCCAATCACTAAAACATAATATTTTAATGATTACATAAATTTTTGGATGTCCGGATGTATTCAGAACGTAAGTTATGCGCGAAAATGCAAACTTGTGCACTTTTTGACGCTTTTAGTCCCTGAATGAGCATAAAGTTTATTTTAGCACACCGAACACCTCAAAGCCTATTTCTAAGCTATGTAAAGGATATTTAGGGTGTGTTTAACTTATGATCAAGTTCCGGAATGTTCGTTACAGTTCAAATCGGCATACTTTCGTAGTTTGTCAATTTTAGTCCCTGTAGGCGAATAAACTAGATTTTGCCATACCATGGCCTTCAAAACTTATTTCTAAGTTATGTAAAGGTTATTTAAGGTATGTTGAGCATAAATTGATGTTTTGGAGTATTTGTTGCGTTAAACTGATTACGTTTACGTACCAGTTTGCGTATAATTCTCCAGAAAGCAATATAGAGTTTGAAATTGGATAAAAGTCAAAACATGAAAAACATCAAACATAAACAAACAAACATTGGGATCAAATAACTTTATTTCATTGATAACTGAACTGTTTACAATGATTACAAGCACAGATGTCACAGTCTCCCCTACTTGTGGAAATTTCGTCCCGAAATTTGTTTAGGGGAAACTCGTGGGAAAAGATGTGGATACTTCGCCTTCATTTGATCTTCACGTTCCCAAGTAAACTCAGGTCCATGTTTAGATTCCCAGCGAACTTTAACCAAAGGAATACGCTTGCGTTTAAGCCATTTGACCATACGGTCCATGATTTCCACAGGTTTCTCAACAAAATGTAGTGTTTTATCAACACGAATTTCGTCAAGTGGAGGTTCTCATCAGCTAGACACTTCTTGAGATTGGACACGTGGAAGGTTGGATGAACATTTCCAAGTTCAGGAGGTAACTCAAGTCTGTAGGCTACCTTACCAATTCTCTCGACGATCCTGAATGGTCCAACATATCTAGGTGCAAGTTTTCCTTTCTTTCCAAATCTGATCACACCTTTCCAAGGTGAGACCTTAAGTAATACGCGATCACCGTCTTGAAATTCCAAGGGCCTGCGTCCTAGATCCGTGTAACTCTTTTGACAGCTTTGAGTTGTCTGAAGGTTATCACGAACTTTCTTAACCTTATCAGTTGTCTCTAGAATGAGGTTAGGTCCAGTAAGTTGAGCCTCACCTATCTCATTCCAGCAGACTGGTGAACGACATTTTCGACCATAGAGAGCCTCGAAAGGAGCCATGTTGATGCTGGAGTGATAACTGTTGTTGTAGGAGAATTCAATCAATGGAAGATGTGAATCCCAACTACCACCAAAATCGATCACACAAGCTCTAAGCATATCCTCCAAAGTCTGGATTGTTCTTTCAGTTTGGCCATCTGTTTGTGGGTGATAAGCTGTGCTCAGGTTAAGTTGGGTTCCCATAGCAGATTGCATGGTTCTCCAAAAAAACGAGAAGAAAAGCGAGCATCACTATCAGAAATAATGTTCAAAGGAACACCATGTCGAGATACGATTTCATCCACATAGATTTCAGCCAGTTTTTCAGCAGAAAAATCCTCACGGATTGACAAGAAATGCGCTGACTTAGTAAGACGATCAACAACTACCCAGATGGCATCATGACCTTTCTTAGTGCGCGGAAGTTTAGTAATGAGATCCATAGCGATGTTTTCCCATTTCCAAACTGGGATCTTTGGTTGCTCCAAAAGACCAGAAGGATGTTGATGTTCAGCCTTAACCTTAAGACAAGTAAGGCATTTTGAAACATACAAGGCAATGTCTTTCTTCATACCAGGCCACCAATACTGAGTACGAAGATCCTTATACAACTTATCTGAGCCAGGATGAATAGAATAATGAGACTTATGAGCTTCATCCATAAGCAAGGTGCGAAGATCATCTTGGCTTGGGACCCATAGACGGTCCATGAAATAATACGATCCATTGTCTTTTAAAACAAGATCAGGCGTAATGTGATAGGGTAATTCCTTACCCATCAAACCTTGTGAAACACAAGTATGTTGAGCCTGAGAAATGCGGGCTTGAATATCAGCTCGAGCTTGAATATCAGATTGAACACGAACACAATGAAGCTTGACATGTTCCTTACGACTCAAGGCATCGGCTACGACATTCGCCTTACCAGGGTGGTAGCGAATTTCGCAGTCATAGTCGTTTAGGAGCTCAACCCAACATCTTTGCCTCATGTTGAGTTCTTTCTGATTAAAGATATGCTGAAGACTTCTGTGGTCAGTGAAAACCACGCATTTTGTACCATACAAATAGTGTCTCCAGATTTTAAGAGCGAAGACAACTGCACCTAACTCAAGATCATGAGTGGTGTAGTTTTTCTCATGCACCTTTAACTGCCTTGATGCATAGGCTATGACTTTGTTCCTTTGCATCAGAACATAGCCAAGACCCAATTTCGATGCATCACAATAAACGACGAAATCATCATTGCCTTCGGGCAAAGATAGGATAGGCGCATCACAAAGCTTCCGCTTCAAGGTCTGAAACGCTTCTTCTTGTTTAGAACCCCATTCAAAGGGTTTATTCTTTTGAGTTAGAGCAGTAAGGGGAACTGCAATCTTTGAGAAATTTTCGATGAAGCGGCGGTAATAACCCGCAAGACCAAGAAATGAACGAACTTCAGTAGGAGTAGTAGGCGTATCCTAATCCTTAATCGCGCTGATCTTGCAGGGATCTACATGAATACCTTGTTCGTTGACGATATGTCCTAAAAATTGAACTTCTTTAAGCCAGAATTCACACTTGGAGAATTTGGCGAAAAGTTGCTCTTTCTTTAGGAGTTCCAGAGTAAGACGAAGATGTTGCTCATGATCAACTCGCGTCTTAGAATAAATCAAGATGTCATCAATAAAAACGATGATGAACTTATCTAAATAAGGCTTGCAGACCCTATTCATTAAGTCCATGAAAACAGCAGGAGCATTAGTCAAACCGAATGGCATAACTGTGAACTCATAATGCCCATAACGAGTGCAGAAAGCTGTCTTGGGAATATCATCTTTATGCACACGAAGTTGATGATATCCAGAACGAAGATCAATCTTTGAAAAATAAGAAGCGCCTTGTAACCGATCAAAGAGATCATCAATGCGGGGTAGGGGATATCGATTCTTGATGGTAAGCTTGTTAAGCTCACGGTAATCGATGCACATCCTGAAGGATCCATCCTTTTTCTTGACAAAAAGAACGGGAGCACCCCAAGGTGAAAAGCTAGGACGAATAAAGCCTTTATCCGAAAGCTCCTGAAGCTGCTTAGACAATTCTTGCATTTCAGACAGTGCAAGACGATACGAAGCTCTAGCAATAGGATTTGCACCAGGTACAAGATCAATACATTACTCGACTTGGCGTGCTGGGGGTAATCCAGGTAACTCCTCAGGAAATAGCTTCGGATAATCCCGAACAACTGGGATATCTCGAATGGACTTACCTTTGCCTTTATCTTCTACTGCGACATGTGCCAAGAAGGCCACATAGTTCTTTCGCAGATACTTCCGGGCTTGAAAACAAGACATGAGCTTGAGACTACTAGCAGGCTTCTCACCATGAACCTGTAGGATCTCACCAGACGAAAGTGGAATACGAACAATCTTCTCAAAACAAACTACCTCTGCGTGATGCTTGGCTAACCAATCCATACCCACAATAATGTCGAAGCTCCCAAGTTGCATTGGCGTGAGGTCAATAGGGAAAAGACGTTTGTTAAGGTTCAATTTGCAATTGCGAAGAACAGAATTAAGAACAACGGGTTCACCACTAGCAACTTCTACTGTCAAAGGCTTACCTAGTTTCGTTCTAGACACGCGAAACAATGGCTCAAAAGATAACGACACAAAACTCTTATCAGCACCGGAATAAAAAAGAATAGATGCAGGTTGATTATTAACAAAGAATGTACCCTTAACCACTTCATTGTCTGCTTGCGCCTCTTGTGCATTCATGTTGAAGACTCGACCTCGAGCCTGAGCCTGAGCTGGATTCGCATTCGCCAATCTTGGGCATTGATTACGGTAGTGGGTCAGATCCCCACAGTTGTAACAAGAACCTGGTGGGTAGTGAGGTCATGCAGCTTGACCTTGTTGCTGAGCAAGAGGCTGAGCAACTTGTTGTGCCGGGTTCTGAACTGCCCGATTCTGATTGGCAGGAATGTGGCAGGTGTCAGCAAGATGACCAGATCTTCCGCAGTTGGTGCACTGACGCACTGGAGGTGTGGTTGATGATGACCGTTACATCTGTTGCACAAAGGTGCATTGCCAAGATAAGGTTTCTTGGCAGGCGGTTGCGCAGGCTGATTTGGAGCAGCTTGATTTTCCTATGCAGTAACGGCGTAGTTTTGGGAAGCCTTACGCTTCCTTGAACCCTTCGAGGAACCAGAATCCTTACCCTTCTTGTTTTTACCTTTCTTGCTATCCTCTTTGTCAGACGGCTGCTTCTTACCCTTGTCACCCTTTCTATGCAGCTTACCCCTTCGAACCTGTGACTCGGTCAATGTCACAGATAGCTCGATTGCCTGACGGACTGTGGTAGGGTTACTACCAGTAACGGTATCTTGTATGGAGTCAGGTAGGCCATCGATATACCTCTCGATAGCCTTCTCGAGTGGGGTAACCATTGTTGGGCATAACAAACTCAGCTCCTCATACCTATCAGTATATGCCCGGTGCTCGCCACTATCCTGTTTCAGATCATCAAACTCCCTTTCTAGAGCTCCCAGCTCATGACGAGGACAAAACTCCCTCATCATAAGAGTCCTAAGTTCAGCCCATGTTTGTGCTAAAGCAACCTCAGCACCACGGTCTCTCATAACCCCGTTCCACCATGTAAGCGCCCTCTTCTGGAACACACTGGAAGCAAACTCGACTTTGCGATTATCAGGACACTGAACGTGACGGAAAGTATTCTCAATGCTCTCGAACCATTGAAGAAGCCCAGTTGCTCCCTCAGTACCACTAAACTTGAGTGGTTTAGCCGAGTTAAAACTCTTAAAATTGCATGGAGCATTATTGTTGTTGTTGGCTTGGTTACATTGAGCAATAAGATTTGGGAACGCAGCAGCCATTTGCTGCGTGATGATTTCTGCCAGTTCGGCATTAGGCATCGGATTTTCGCGTCGAGGAGGCATTCTAAAAGAGGAAACATGAAGGGAACGAGTGAGATGTTTAGATGAAAAGAATGAGATGAAACAAAAATCAACAAAGGCAAAGATGGTGGTCATTCGTCCGTATCACAAAGCAAACAAACGACACACAGTGACTAATCAAAGTAAATGGGTCCAAAAATAATGCTTAGCGAAGACATGCTCGCCTATAAGTGAACACTCACCCCAAGAGTTCCCAGGTAAGAGTGACTGGTCCGATTATGTGGATTTGTACGAACACTCTAGCCTTAGACAGAAAACCCAGGGTACAGGCATTAACCCTTCCAGTTTGCACGTGTTCACACTATTTAGAACCCAGAACTTTGACGAGATTTTGAAAACTTGGAAGGCACAAGGCCAAAAGAATCATTCAAAAGCGGATGATAAATTTTCAAAAAATCATTTTGAAAAATTGAAGGGTTCAAAACCTTACAATAAATTATTTAAAAACAGATGATTGATTTTCAAAAATCGTTTTAGAAAATTGGGTTCTTGTTTTTTTTTGGTGATCACGTAAGGATAGGTGAAGTGCATGTTTTAAATTCTAAACACAAGACAACTTGTGTTGGGGTCCTAGAAAGGTTATAGTCTAGGTCAAAGCATTACTAATAACCTAATTCCCTATAACCATTGGCTCTGATACCAGCTCTTCTGTCACACCCCGACCACGTAAAACATCAAATCGTGGCGGAAACGTCGGGGAGTGTTGTAACAGAATTATTGTTCCACAACCATGGTAATTAAAATTACATTTTATTCAACAACCAAAGGTGAAATACATTGTATCAAAACAAGAACCAAAGAGTACACAACATAATTAAACTAAGTCTATCTTTATTTTAAGTCTCTAAGGCACAGGTCCGCCCTAGTGTGTCACGAACATCCTAAGCAGTAGCTCCTGAAAACACATGTGAAAATAGGTACGTCAGCATAAAAATGCCTGTGAGATACATAGGTTTTATGAAAATAGGATTCATGACTTGAGTTTAAAGAAATGTTTAATAAAAATTTAGTCATGAACCTTGTTATTTGTTTTGTTTTATAAATCATTTGAAAAACGATAGCAAAATCAGTTGATATGTATATATAAAAGAATAGTGTATGGTTAAGAGAATAACCAAGTAAAAAGAGTTTATATAAACCAAGTTATTTGTAAAACAATGTTTAAGTGAAAATGTATTGTAAATGTAATATGTCTAAACCGAAGTGGTTTAAATAACGCTACGATATGTAATATCATACAAGCACTTATATATAGGATGTACCAGCGGCGTATCCACCATGTTTGTATCATATTACACATGCCTCGTTATTTAAGTCACCCAAACCAACCAATATTGTAAAATATCCATGTTTTAGTCTAATAGTCAAATGTCATAGTATAATCCAAGTTGAATATAAGTCATGTAATGTGTAAACAAAAGTTATGTATGGTAAGTAAAGTGAGGCTACTTAAACCACAAGTAAAAATGTACAAAACAAAGTATTTTGAATAAACCAAAAGTTATGTTTTGTAAAATAATTACATGTTTTACTGATACAAACATTTATGCGGTAGGTTAACGCATTACATTCAAGCCTTGAGACAGCAGGATAACCTTAGAGTAAAGATTATCAAAGTAAAATGTTTTCGGATTCAGTCATTCCTTACACCCAAACAAACCTAGGATGTCAGGAATGAGATTTGTCAAGTCCTATGGTACCATTACTTACTACCAAGCGGCGTAGCTAATGTTAATGAATGTAGTTTAGACCCGTTGGACAAACTAAATGCCATATCAAATGTAAATATGTAATGGAAGTAATGTACTAAGTATGCTAAGTGAACATACAAAGCAGAAAAGTCATGTAAATCAATGTGCTAAATATGCTAAGTGAACATACATAGCAAGACAAAATGAAATTATGTACTAATAGTGTACTAATGAACATAGCAAGTATATAATATGAAAACATGGGAAAGCATGAAAATAACACGTAGGCACATGTGTTTCACCCCAAAACGTTTGAAAAACAGTAAAAGAGGGGTCTATGTACTCACTTGAGATTGCTTAATAGACTTTATATATCCACCAAGCAAAGCTAGAAGATCACGGGATCAAACGGCACCTAATATAGGTATCTACATTAATAAACGGACCTATTCGGAGGATAGGGTAGCATGAGGGTTCGTAAACCAAATGAGTGTAGGAACTCATGTAATATGGTTTAACAAAGCCTACATACTAAAACGAAACTTATCCTAAGTGCTTTTGACCCGTTACGACCCGTTTAGGTAGCTTATGCTACTTTAACGCGTCGTTCGCGTGAAACGCGTTCGGATCGCCTAACTAGCCCTATGACAAGTAAGATATGCCTTAACATGTTTAATATTGTTGTTAAATCAGTTTAGATGCCAAAAGTTATGTTACATAGGCTTAAAATGAATTTTGGCGTGAAAAAGGGCATTTTGGTAATTTACCTAAGGCATAAGAACTACTTATCATACAACTACTCAAACGATGTGACCATAAGGTATAACCTCGGAAGGTTATTCCCTATACATCTATGGTCACCTAAAATGTTTGGTCGGATCCTAATGATCGACCAAATGGTTCAGGTTCGAAAGTATAAGCGATTGATTAGATCGCTTACCTTTTCGACCCTAAACAAGCACAAATCTAAAAGTGACGAGCTAAACATGCTAGAACATGTTTAGTTAAGTTAGAAAACAGGTTTTGATATCAAAACAAACGGTTTTGATACCCTAGAGTAGTTTGGTTACAAAATACTCATGAATACGCATTTTAGCCGAAACTACGACTCGTCACCGAGCCTAGATAACGTGGTAATCAGTAGGTATAGTCACTAGGGACTATAACCTTCGTGATTACGCTCACGTTATGAAGTTCAAACGAACTTCACATTGACCATAAACTGGTCAATGCAGAAAGTCAAACACAGTTTGACTTTCAAGCTAAAAACGCATAAAAAGAACGAAGGAACACTTACAAAGGGTCCCCGCAAGTATTTGATTCCAAGTAATCTCAGGTAGGAAGTGTATAAACACAACCACTTAGAGAAAAACTCAGATCAAATGTGAGGGAATGAGTGAAATGGTTGAGGGGTATTTATAGGTGTAGTACCACCGTTAAGATCGTTTCTTGGAGAAGAGGGCATGATCTAAGCCGTACAACACATACCCACTGATTTACAAACCCATGGGAGTTCATAGTTTCGAAAATACCACCTGCAAGAGTGCATAACAGCTGCAACAGGCTGGAAACAACATTCTGCTGATCCGGGGACAGCTTACGGACCGTAAGACCCAGAACCTTACGGTCCGTAAGGACCTTGCAGGTCTGATACTTTGTAAAATGGCAGAACAGGCCCCTGTGCGCGTATGGTCGTGTTTTGGTACTTCTAACCCCCGTCAAACCCATTTTTAAGCTCCCTAAGGATGTTAAAGCATAGGGAACATGAAACATGCTCAAAAATATGCTGGATGTCGGTTCGTTTGGCCGAACGGTTGCGTTGTTCGGTTAATTACGACGGAAGTCGTAACGGACGCGTGTACGATCCAAATTGCGCGACGAATGGATTTTTGACAATCCAATCACTAAAACATAATATTTTAATGATTACATAAATTTTTGGATGTCCGGATGTATTCAGAACGTAAGTTATGCGCGAAAATGCAAACTTGTGCACTTTTTGACGCTTTTAGTCCCTGAATGAGTATAAAGTTTATTTTAGCACACCGAACACCTCAAAGCCTATTTCTAAGCTATGTAAAGGATATTTAGGGTGTGTTTAACTTATGATCAAGTTCCAGAATGTTCGTTACAGTTCAAATCGGCATACTTTCGCAGTTTGTCAATTTTTAGTCCCTGTAAGCGAATAAACTAGATTTTGCCATACCAAGTCCTTCAAAACTTATTTCTAAGTTATGTAAAGGTTATTTAAGGTATGTTGAGCATAAATTGATGTTCCGGAGTATTTGTTGCGTTAAACTGATTATGTTTACGTACCAGTTTGCGTATAATTCTCCAGAAAGCGATATAGAGTTTGAAATTGGATAAAAGTCAAAACATGAAAAACATCAAACATAAACAAACAAACATTGGGATCAAATAACTTTATTTCATTGATAACTGAACTGTTTACAATGATTACAAGCACAGATGTCACATAAAATTACCAATTTGCCCTTATGTGCCTTATACATGATTTGATTTAACCATAAAAATTAACTATGTTAGGTCCAAAGGACAAATCGTGTAAGATTTTGAAACATTAAGTACAAAAGTCATCAATTTTAATGGTAAAGGACACTAGTTAAAATTGAGTATAAAGATAAAGGACAAAACTTGAAATTCACTCTTTCTATTATTATTTTTGTCTTTAGTCATTAAAGATATTTTAAATAAATACATAAAATTACCAATTTGCCCTTATGTGCCTTATACATGATCTGATTTAACCATAAAAATTAACTATATTAGGTCCAAAGGACAAATCGTGTAAGATTTTGAAACATTAAGTACAAAAGTCATCAATTTTAATGGTAAAGGACACCAGTTGAAATTGAGTATAAAGATAAAGGACAAAACTAGAAATTCACTCTATAATTAATTAATTTCGTACCTTCACTTCTTTTGTTGCATCTCCTTTCAGACCACTGATGATACATCTAGAAATCATCAGATGTACGTTATCGTCGTCGTCGTCATCATCATCATCATCATCAACTGTATATAAACATCTAAATGCATACCCACCTTAAAAGGCAAAAATGATTTTACTCTATAATTTAGCACTCAATTTCACGTTATGTATGTAATTTACGCCACGTCTCGCTGCGGACGCTGTCCCTACCATGAAGCGCAAATGCATGTACCGGTTAATAACAACTAGGGTTAAGACTTGCCCGCGTTGCGGCGCGGGTACATCGTAAACATTGAATGGATTAGTCCAAACGTTATACTGTAACACCCATAGTATTTTTTTTAACATTTCTATAGCATTAAAGTAAGCATTTTATATGAAAAATGCCACTTAACAAAAACTTTTACATTATAAGTACTGAAACATGTTTTACAACATCCAAAAGCATAGTCAAAAGTGTTTACATAATCCACTTTTATTAAACAAAACAAAATCAAATGCGAAAGCTTCATCGAGAGGAGTGTTTGGTTCTTATTCGTCGCTTGATCTTCGTCTGGAAAGCCAACATCATCCACCTGTAATCAAAACCCACTCAAACGTTAGTTTTGATCATTAAATAACATGTTCCATCAGTTTCCTTGAGCCGAATAAACAAAACAAACAAAAATTTCAGGTTTTACTCCTGTCGCATGCCGCGACAGGGCTCACTAAATCTGTCGCGTGCCACGACCGTGTGTTACCATGGCCGTCGCGCAGCGCGACCCCGCTCTTTCGACAGAAAGTTATTTATTTTGGAGCTGCAGATTCCCAGCTCTATAACTCAATCCTACTAGACACAAAAACGTGCATATATTTTGAACTATATATCCGTTTCGCGTGATTCTTTTTCCTATGCGATCGTAATTTAATTCTCCGTCTTATGGTGTTAAAAGCTTATATCTAACTACTCAAAATATAGGATTTCAAGCCCTCAGCTTGAAATTGATTTACTAAGACTTTTGACCCGTTTGAGGGATTTAGCATTTTAGTCTAAAAACTAGCTCTTTTCCTTTCACACTTCGTAATTCCACATCTAAAATATTTCCTTATATTCCACCACAACTATTTTGCGGTGGATTTGGCATAACTGATTTATTATCCCAAACTTACCCTTCGGTTGGTTATTTTACGCAAATGACCCATTTTAAGCATTTGACCCACAAATGTGCATGCCTATAACTTTTATTCAATCTACGGATTACATAATCATAATTCAAATTCCTAAACTACCTCTAAGGGTCGTTTGTCCGGTTTTCCCATCAAGGGCTTTTTGGTCAAATTTAGTCCCCTATTTTACGACGAAGGACTTTCGCTACTTATTTGACCAAAAATGTAAATATCACTATTAACAATAACTCTATTTATGCGAACCTGGCTCGGGTCAACATTTTGACCCGTTTTAATACCTTGTCTCAAAATTTGCTAATCCATAGCATCACTAATCCATAAGCCGTCTTATCCTGTGAGCGTATGTCTCAACAAACGCTTATTAGTCGTTAAATTATCAAATGGTATCGATGTTACCATCTGACCCGTTTGGTCTAAACGATTAAATATTTTGCGCTTATAATCTAATGGTATTTATTTACAATTTCATTAAGTATCTCATTTCGGATCTTTCCTTTTTACCAATTTTTTTAGGTTTCGCAAATCCGTTTCTTACGCGTTTACCCAACATGGCTTACGCCATTTGATGTCGTTTCAAATTTTGACTTTGATTCATTTATTATTGTCTAAATCACCGTTCTACACTTTTTATTCATTTAGGCTTACTTATAAAGTATCCGTTCAAAAACTCCCTCTTTTTTTTTTTTTTTGGTTTTACAATTAGCCTTTTAATGGCTAATTTACCGTTTTACCTCTTTTTACCATTAAACATGGTTTTTATCATTTATATTAGTTCCGACCCATATTATTCCGTGATGGAAACCATATCTAGAATATTTTCTTTAACGTATTTGCAACTTATAAAATAACCACATATTCTACAAGAAGGTGTAAGTTTCACTTACCTTGCGTCCGGTTATGCTCTTTTCCGCGTACTCGATCCGTTTAACCCGCTTCTTTCCCAAGCCTCCATCTAGTTTGTCAAGAGTCAAACTATCATCATAATTCGTAAGACGGTTAGATTAGTCATTATTGCATACGACTATTTCCTCTTACGAATTTTATGTTGAAACTAATATTCGACTTCATTATTGGTTAATTTGACTTATAAAAGTCATTTACCCTTAATCATACAAAATGCAAATTTGCATTCAATAACTCATTTAGGCAATCTCATCAATTATTCGGTAGGCATCATAATGATGCTACCGTTTTAAATTATATATATATACATATATATATTTTTATCCATGTTCATGCTATTATTAACTTCAAGTTAACCTAGCTCCCAATTAACAAAGACACTTTATTCATTCATTAGACAAAAACTATGGGTTTCATCTATAAATGAAACCATTTTCATCATGTTATTAGGCATTCCTACGGATACCTAATCAAATCAAATTCTACTTACAACCGAGTAGTCGCGCGATTTCACTTAGGCATTTCAACAAACACCTAGTGGGCATAATTTTTACACATTTACAAACTAGTTTATAACTAGTTATTTCTACCAAATTTAACATTATTTTCAAATTCATTATATCTAGCATGCATAACAACACCTAGATTCATGATCAAAATTATAGTGTTCTTCCCCATCCTACAAAACCCATTGAACATCTAAGTGGGTTAACATGAATTTCATAGTTATGAACACCAATGCATCAAATTATTGACTAAGGTTTGTTCCTAACCATGAATTTATCATAATTTCATTCAAACATCAAACATTCAAGTTCAGATTTCGATTTTATATGTTCATCAAAAATTCAAGATGTAACTAGAAGATGAAATTTGACATACCTTGTGATCCCTTCACTGAGTTGATCACTAATCTGAGCTTGGATTTCGATTTGGATTTAGTTTGGCTTCTCAATCTGATCAATTTTTGCAAGTTAGGGTTAAGTTGGAGGAACCCTTGTTCGCCCTTGTGTTTTCTACGACCAGAACACACACCTTGGTGTGTGTTTTGGTGTTTTGTGTTTAATAAATTAAAACCCTTTTTTTTCTTTTAACCCTTTTAGTCCCTCAAGTTTCTAGAGTTAACAAAAGGATTATTAACCAAGTTTTCTTTATTGTTTTTAAGGCACATATTTAACTAGGTTGATATTCCTAGTTACTTTGTGGGTTCGGGGAAGTCATAACCCGTTTTATTTTTAAGTCTCGTTAACTCGGGCCTTTTATAAACTTGTTTCTACAAAAGCTTATTTTCTCTTTATCTAATATTAGGTTCATTTATTTAAATCCTAATATTTACCGGGTTAATCTTTACTGCTAACGGTATTTTACCCGCTCTTTAGTATTAACGGGGTTTAATTACCAACCCCCCCCCCCTTTCGGGGTGTTACAAGTCTACCCCCCTTAAAGAGGTTTCGTCCCCGTAACCTTAATTATGTAGTTCCTTTAATTTTAGATTAAACGAACTTAGTTTCGTTTCCATTCGAGCATTGCTCGTTTTTAATAATTCCATAATCTTACCGGGAATGTATGGTAATGTCTTTCGGGCTCCAAAGTGGTGTCCGACTCCTTTCTGATGCTCCATTCTTGCATCCTTCTTTTGGTTAACTTCATTGTTCCTCAAGTCAAGTATTATTGTAAGCCACATTGTATGTGCCTTCCATGCATAAGGCCTCATAGGCCGTTAGTTTCTTCTAATATTCCTTGTTTTTATCACTTTTAATAACGAGTCATCTTTTGGCCACTCGGTTATCTGATGTAGTCAATACATTATCCTATGCTAATCTTATTGAGACAAGCGCTTTATTAAGTTATAATTAATGTTTTGATCTTAAATAGTCTTCCCGGTTAGACTTACCAGCCGTCGGTTACCTTATATTTCGCCGTTTGGGTATGCTATATGCCATCATCGGCCTTTTGTGTGTTTATGATTTCATATCTTATAACTCACGTTAGAACGTGGTTATATTCTATATCACTTTTGTGACTGTGATCTCCTCACGTCATGTTTAAGTTTATGTCGACCCTTTATTATCGAAAATCTTTCTTTCAAGTGTATCGTTTTTACACCTATCGTTGTTTACATCCTTTAATATTAACCATTTCCAAATTCGTCTCATAATATTAGGGCTGTCCAAACTGCTCGACTATCGAAGATCGCTCGACGATGGCTCGAAAAATGCTTAAAAATTGCTCGTTCGATTCCCGCTCAGTTTGTAAATGAGCCGCTCGGATCGGTTCGATTCAAATTCAATCCAAGCATGAGCAAAGGTCCGCTCGCTCGTCGATCGCTCGGTTCCGCTCGAATTATTTTTATTAATATATGTATATTATAGATTTTAAATATTAAAAGCCCAAAAAAAAGCCCAAAAAATATACTAGCCCAACTTAATAGTTAATATCAAAATCTAACCCTAAATCCCTAATTCCTAAAACAATCACATAGTCATAAACTGATTATTCGAAGATCTACATATCGCCGCTGCCACACACCAAAATCTAACCCTAAATTCCTAATTCCTTAAACAATGTAATAATCTGATTGTTCGATCAAGCCCTCGTCGATGCCAGTTCCACAGGTTCATTCTCAGGTACATTTCGCACTTTATTTTGTGCTTCTTGATATTGTTAAGAACATTTTTAGAATCATGATTTTAGTTATGTATTGCTTTTGTTAGTAAGGTGTTGGACATGTTTTAATTAAGTTGGGGTTTGTTTTTGTTTAACGCAGCCCTATAATTCAATCGAGCGAAACCGAGCGAAAACAATCCACTCGATCTTAGTTAGGATTTGAGAAAAAACCGAGCGAAAACGATCCGCTCTATTCAAATTCAATCCGAGCATGAGCATCACTTTTGTGCTCGGTTTTGCAAATTCGATTTGATCGGATCGGATCGGATCGGTTGTAATTCAATCCGAGCACGAGCAGACCCTCGATCGGACTGGATCGGCTCATGAACACCCCTACATAATATTCATATCTGTTAAAATGTCATTTCTTACTAAAACTGAATTTTAGTTTAACGTTTTATCTTTAACTTACGTCAATTACTCATATCAAGGAAATTGACAATCAGTAATTTATTTCTTTTTCGTTCTCGTTTTACATGGGGAATAATAACCAGTTCCCTCGCTTTATACTATTGACTCGTAGGTTCTTTCACTTAGCCTCGTAGGCTATTTCTTTAGATTTTCACCCCCTTTTTTTAACCTTATTAAGGTGAGACCCTAACCGTTCGTTTCTTTCTATTTGTGACCCAGTGGTCTTTTTGGTCCCGTAGACCTTAACACTACTTTTAATCCCATAAGTTATGATGATCCCGTAGATCACCCTTTATTCATGTCTTTATGTAAATGTACATATATGGCGCAAGGTATCCCTTGTTATGTTTGGAATCATTTATTTTCACTTTTGAACTTTAATTGACCTTAACTGTAGTCTAAGGCTTCATTCGTTTACTTTCGGACCAGTCTTCCGATGTTATGACTCTTTACATCATTTACACATCGGTTTGTTCTACGCTCACCGTTTCTCGTTATGTACTTGCACTTCTTTACAACCCATTACCCGGGTTCTTTTATCTCAATGTTTTTAACGTCTATAACCCTTTATATCGGTTTATTAATATTTCGCACTTTTATTTATTCGGTTCGCGCTTACTTACATTAGCAAGCGTCATCCTTTATTAAATCCGTTTGACTTGTTCGTGTGAGAATTCATCACTTATGAATGTCAAACTTCATTCTTTGTTCGACCCGTTCAACTTTAAAATAGTTGAACGTAATTTATCAAAATTTCTATTTACAGTATCTTATCGTCTTTTAGTCATGACTCGAAACCCGAGTCTTTTGACTTTCCTTTCGCGTTCCCGTTTCTCGGTCTACGCATGTGCTTAAATCCTTACCCACCAACCGGGTGTTTTACCGAAGTCGGTTATCATTGCAACCCTTCCGGTATGCATTAAGACTTCACTTCGATTTATTTGGTCGTCTTAGCGAAATCCATCGCTTTTATTCAACCATGCCTTTTATTCTTTATGCGACCATCCTTGACGGCCTTATTGAATCTAAGTGACGATTATCATCGTCATCCTTTCTTTATTACGACCCAAGTCAACAACCTTGATTATCCTTTTCATGTGGGCAATACCTTCGTTTTTATGACCTTGCGGATCATCTATACTTTGGTTTTACTTGCTCATTTTGTCGACCATGGCTCTTTCGTCCATAATGACTTATTTTCAGGAATTTTCCTTAGGTCATTCATTTATATCTTCATTACATTAATCTTTGTCCCATCTCTCGGGCTCATTATTCTTATGTAATACGCTTCCGTCATCCGACTTGCGTTTACATTTATTATCAAACATCCTACTTATTTGATTCATTTGGGTACCTTTTTAATTTGTCCCTTTCACCCCATCCTTACCACATCGGACGTAAGTGTGTCCATCATAAGAAGTTCATGGTATCATGTGTTCACCACTTACTTGGCCAGAGTAAGCGATCAACACCAGACAAACATGACCTTTTTATAATTTTCACATCACGCCCCATGTAAGTAATGCCTCTATTTATTTATTTTCTTGGAAGCAATATCCTGGATAGGTATTAGTTTTTCCAAGTTTTTAATCTACATATGCAACAGTCAGTCTTTACATATTTGTTGCATATTACTATTTGTGCAATAAAATTAAAATGTGCACCTGGTAAATGCTTGCCATTAACTTATTCGCGATCGTTACGCGATTTAGGTCCTTGATGAGCATGCTCTGCTTGTCATACTTTGGACCGTTCCTTCGTCAGATCCGCAATTTATTAAACTCCCGCTATCTTCAGATGCGAGTGTCCTTCAACTACAACATTTATAAAAATTAGTAATTTCGACATTAATGAACGCACGTATTATAATACAAGGCTTTCCCACTATACGTGTCGACACACGTAATTTTGTTGACTAAATTGGTCCTTTATCGATTTAATTTGGGTAACGTGTATTACATGATGACCCTATGTGTTGCTTACAATACTTTAATCATACCAAACTATTAATATACATGTACTTACAGGATTTGCGATCAAGCCTCGAACCGAACACACTTTACTCTTTAACCATGAGCTCTGATTACCAACTTGTAACACCCATAGTATTTTTTTTTAACATTTCTATAGCATTAAAGTAAGCATTTTATATGAAAAATGCCACTTAACAAAAAGTTTTACATTATAAGTACTGAAACATGTTTTACAACATCCAAAAGCATAGTCAACAGTGTTTACATAATCCACTTTTATTAAACAAAACAAAATCAAATGTGGAAGCTTCATCGAGGGGAGTGTTCAGTTCTTATTTGTCGCTTGATCTTCGTCCGGAAAGCCAACATCATCCACCTGTAATCAAAATCCACTCAAACGTTAGTTTTGATCATTAAATAACATGTTCCACCAGTTTCCTTGAGCCGAATAAACAAAACAAACAAAAATTTCAGGTTTTACCCCTGTCGCGTGCCGCGACAAGCCTCACTAAATCCGTCGCGTGCCGCGACCATGTGTTACCATGGCCGTCGCGCAGCGCGACCCCACCCTTTCGACGGAAAGTTATTTATTTTGGAGCTGCAGATTCCCAGCTCTATAACTCAATCCTACTAGATACAAAAACGTGCATATCTTTCGAACTATATATCCGTTTCACGTGATTCTTTTTCCTACGCGATTGTAATTTAATTCTCCATCTTATGGTGTTAAAACCTGATATCTAACTTCTCAAAATATAGGATTTCAAGCCCTCGTCTTGACATTGATTTACTAAGACTTTTGACCCGTTTGAGGGATTTAGCAATTTAGTCTAAAAACTAGCTCTTTTCCTTTCACACTTCATAATTCCACATCTAAAATATTTGATTATATTCCACCACAACTATTTTTGCGGTGGATTTGGCATAACTGATTTATTATCCCTAACTTACCCTTCGCTTGGTCATTTTACGCAAATGACCCATTTTAGGCATTTGACCCACATATGTGCATGCCTATAACTTTTATTCAATCTACGGATTACATAATCATAATTCAAAATCCTAAACTACCTCTAAGGGTCGTTTGTCTGGTTTTCCCATCAAGGGATTTTTGGTCGAATTTAGTCCCCCATTTTACGACGAAAGACTTTCGCTACTTATTTGACCAAAAATGTAAATATCACTATTAACAATAACTCTATTTATGCGTACCTGGCTCGAGTCAAGATTTTGACCCGTTTTAAAACCTTGTCTCAAAATTTGCTAATCCATAGCATCACTTGTCGCAACCCCCGTCCCCTAACAAACCCGGGAACGGGCAGCCGCGGCCAGTTTGGGTGGTAACTGTATTTTATCCATTTTGGCAGCGGAAATTACATCAGGGCCGTAGTTAGGAAATATTTTATCAGAGTAAAATACCACACTTTTATAATATTAAACATGTGGGAAAACCCAAGTTTCAAGTACACACATTTTCATAGGGATAAACCATATTTTATTTAATAAAAACATTTCTTTATTTTTAGGTAACTTTATTGCCACTTTTCCAAGCCTTCAGTGCTGTCCAGCTTGCTTCTATTTGGCTTTCACATTTTGTTACCTGAAACGCGTTTAAAAACAATTTGTCAGTGGGAAATACTGGTGAGTGAATCCCAGTTTAATAAAGACCATTATACAGTATTGAGGGCGGCCGCGCAATTACATTTGTTTCCATCTATTCAATTATCACCCACGGTACTGTCAACCCGACTTGTGGTCATGTTACTCCTCGCAAGGTGGTAACAAATTTTGTATACAAAACCCCAACATACTGACGATAATTGTAGAATACAAATACTCAATAACTGTTTAATATAATTTAATCTAGGTGAGGTTTTGTAAAAACAGTTAACAAAAAGGAGATTACTCACATTGTTGTCTTAGGTTTTCTTTAAGGGTTTCCTGATGATTATCTATAATTTACACAAATGCACACACGTTAGTATAATAACCCAATATTTATATTAACGATACCATCCCCGAGACGGTATTCCAACGACTACGTCGGGCAGAACCACGACAGCCGTTACAGAACCCTGGATCAATCGAGCAACGTATCTAATATGTAACCGGGGTTATGATACTTACAACGGAGCAGAACTTCGTTATTAGGGGTAATTTTCCCGAGAATTATAATTGCTATTCAGAAAAGAGAGAGCGATCGAGAAATTTAGCGAATTGGAACTGAGGCTGGAGGCCTCCATTTATAGGTGACCCTTCACCTTCCCTCGCGGCCTGCAAAAGAATTAGGCTGGGGTTTACGCGGCCCGCGACATAGGGGTACTAGGGCCTAGGGTTGCCGAATCACTGTTCTAGCTTCGACGTGTGGCTGCCATGAGGCAGCCCGGGGTGATGCCTCGTTGATGATCGCTCGCGGCCCGCGTAGGAGGTAGCCAAAGGCTACGCGCCCCGCGACAGCCCCAATTTTCTTGTTTTTATTTAATTTTAATAATATTAAAGATATTTGGGCCCGTTTTCGCATACGGGGTGTATTTTAAGACATATTGGGATATTTAATATATATGAGGGTGTCGAAAATATTTAGGAGGGTTGTTATATCCTCCCCACCTTGTTTTAGAGCTCGTCCTCGAGATCTACTGGAATAGATGCGGGTATTTCCTTTGCATTTCTGATTCAAGCTCCCATGTGTACTCTGGTCCTCTTCTGGAGTCCCATTTCACCTTGACTAGAACTAATCTCTTGTGCTTGAGGTTCTTGATTTTCCTGTCTTCAATCTGTAGAGGTCTTTCTACAAATTTAAGTTGTTCATTTACCTCTATATCTTTAAGAGGTACTACCAGTGATTCATCAGCTAAGCATTTCTTGAGATTAGATACATGAAATACATCATGTATGCCTGCCATTTCCTCTGGCAGTTGTAGTTGATAGGCTACAGGTCCTACTTTTCTAATAACCTCAAAAGGTCCAACATACCTGGGACTTAGCTTTCCCCTCTTGATGAATCTTACCACTCCTTTCCAAGGAGAGACTTTTAATAACACTTTATCTCCTACTTGAAATTCCAGTGGCTTGCGTCTGTTATCAGCATAACTCTTTTGTCGATCACGCGCTGCTTTCAGTCGTTCCTTGACTTGAATGATCTTGTCGGTTGTTTCTTGCACTATCTTGGGTCCGGATAGTTGCTTTTCTCCAATTTCTGCTCAATAGACTGGGGTTCGGCACTGTCGTCCATAAATAGGGCTGTAAACGAGTCGAGCCGAGTCGAGCCAGGGTGGGGTCGAGCTCAAGCTCGAAATTAATTCTGGCGGCTAAACTTGGCTTGAGCTTTACGTCGGAGTTAAACGAGCCTAAGAACGAGCCAACGAGCCGAGCCATGGGCCGAGCCGAGCTTAGCTCGAGCTGGGCTTGGTTATAAAAATGAGCCAGCTTGGTTCATGTCATCTTAAATTGAGTTTTTTAGCTAGTTTTTCTCGAGCTTCTATCGAGCGAGCTACGAGCCGAGCTACGAGCCGCGAGCTTTATGAACAGCCCTATCCATAAAGTGCTTCGAATGGTGCAGCATTGATACTTGTGTGATAACTATTATTATAAGAAAATTCTATTAAGGGTAAGTGATCGTCCCAATTACCTCCGAAATCAATTACACAAGCTCTAAGCATGTCCTCCATTGTCTGGATCTTTCTTTCACTTTGTCCGTCCGTTTGAGGATGATAAGCGATACTTAAATTCAACTTGGTTCCCATTGCTTTTTGGGAACTCGTCCAAAAATGAGAGGTAAAACGACTATCTCTGTCAGAAACAATTGATAAAGGAATTCCATGTAATGAAACTATTTCATTTACATACAATTTAGCTAATTGTTCCATACTGAAAGTTTCCTTCATTGGTAGGAAGTGAGCTGACTTAGTTAGCATGTCTACAATTACCCAGATTGTATCATTACCTTTCCTTGTTTTGGGTAATTTGGTAACAAAATCCATTGTTATCAATTCCCATTTCCATACTGGCATTTCTAACTGTTGCAACAAACCTGAGGGTTTCTGATGTTCAGCTTTAACTTGTGAACAAGTTAGACATTTAGAAACATAAGCTGCTATGTCTTTCTTCATTCATATCCACCAGAACTTCTTTCTTAAATCCTGATACATCTTATCACTTCCAGGATGCATCGTTTACTTAGACTTATGGGCTTCTTCTAATATACGGTGGCGTAGGTTTCCTAATTTAGGTATCCACGTTCTTTTCTTATGGAATCTCCAAATTCTATATGTTCCTTGTTCTAATTCCTTAGTAATTCCTTTTAACTTTTCAGTGTCATCCTTGATTACTGATTCTTGTGCTTTTCTAATCTGATCATTTAAATCTACTTGCATATTTAATTTAAGAGAACGTACCCTTTTTGGTTTTTCATGATACTTCCGACTTAAAGCATCAGCCACCACATTTGCTTTTCCTGCATGATATTGAATGTTGCAATCATAATCACTAAGAATCTCCATCCAACGTCTTTGCCTCATATTCAACTCCTTTTGCCCGAAAACATACCTTAAACTCTTATGATCTGTAAAAATGGTAAACTTACTACCATAGAGGTAATGTCTCCAAATTTTCAGGGCAAAAATTATTGCTCCTAATTCTAGATCATGGGTTGAGTAATTATCTTCATGATTCTTAAGTTGTCTAGATGCATAAGCTATAACATTTTGACGTTGCATCAACACATATCCATAACCTAACTTAGAAGCGTCACAATAGACTACAAAGTCTTCAGTTCCTTCTGGTAACGCTAGTATGGGTGTGTGGGTTAATCTTTACTTAGGAATTCTAAAGGCTTCTTCCTGTTTTGGTCCCCATTCAAACTTAACAGATTTACAAGTTAACTTAGTTAAGGGAATGGCTATTCTAGAAAAATCTCGAATAAATCTTCTATAATAACCGGCCAGTCCTAAGAAACTTCTGTCACACCCCAAATTTCCACGTGTTACCGGTGGGCCCGGTAGGGGAATAACGTGACGTGGTTGGCAACATCATAGTCAAACAACACAATATATAAATGCACAGCGGAAGCAAAAGGATAAATATATTACAATCCGAAATCATGTACATCCAAGTATTATGACGGAAGTAAAAGATCCACAGGCGGATCGCAAATAAAATAACATGGTTCAACAGACTTTAGGCATCTAAGCTTGCGAGACTCTTTATTGATGCTAGGAGTAGCCAGCCAATTCCAATTAGTACCTGCACTTAGCCTGTTTGGGAAAATACGTCAGTTTACACTGGTAAATACAATCAACCGACTCATTTTGAAAAGGGTTTAAAAATGATTGATTTGAATGCACATGGCACAAATAATATTTTATAACTTGGGATACTTATCTAATATATAAACTTGTACAGGATTTACATGTTTCTTATGCGTTCAGTAGCCCGGATCGAGCCGGGTTAAAGATCAATCGACACACCACATTTAATTATGAGACACCAACGGCGTACGCCTACGCCGGGTGCTAAGGTCGTGGCCATTTCGTAAAATGATGCCAGGGATATCCGGGACAACGGTCATTAACCCCCAAAGGCTTTAAGTAAACAAAACAAATTAAACGGAGACATCTCAATAATTTAACCATAATAAGATTAAATATTCAACGCCCGACCAAGCGGTATTTTATATACCGTACCCCAAGCCCGTATAGGGAAATAAGTTATAAAAGTATTTACCTGAGCTAAATATAAATTCAATCCCAGCCGTATCAAATCAGCAAGTACAGATAGCTTTTACTGGGCTCCTAAATCTGGAACGAAGGTTTTTAATAACCTATTAGAATCCTAACGGGTCTTTAATTAAGCCTTGACTTAGACCGATTAGTTTTCAAGAGGTAGGTACGGTTCAAACGCATGATAAAGCGAAGACCGGAATAGAATGTGATTTAGACCCGACAAGTTTGAAGACTTGTATAATATGGGTATTTCATACACATTCTGGATTTTGAGATAAAACCGATAAGGTTTGACCCGTTTCGGCTAATTTATGTAAACTAGTTACATAAACCGAACCGAACGCGTAAAAACGTAACGGGTAACTGTAAGAGTCCTAAACAGATTTCCTAAGTTAACATGCCTTAAATATGTTGTGATATCAGTAGGATACCTTCCATAATGCCCAAAACTAGTTTAATCTTTATATTAAGCCCCGTAGGGGTATTTTGTTCATTTTAAAGATTATAAAAGGGATCAATTAAGCTTCTGTGATCCAGGTTTGAATAAATCAGTAAAATAGTTTATTTTAACAGGTTATAACATTTGGTTATAAGTCTTATATGCCAAAATAGTTTTAAACCCTAACTATGCGTATAATACGCGTATAAAGCCGTTTTAAGCGACGTACGGGTTAAAATAGGATTCTGAGTTTCCTGATCAGTTAAACAGGTTCAAAACACTCCATTTAATATTTAAAATCAGTAGCAATTGGATTGGCGTCAAAAGGATTTGTAAAACTCATTTTATGGCCGAAAGGGCATTTTCGGTATTTACCGAATTAAGGCGCTAATCCTAGCATATGATCAGTTTAAAAATAATTAAAAATCTTCAAAAATCCCAAAATATTATTTAACATCAGTGGGTAAAAGTTTTGGTGTCTAAAATTGGTTTTAGATAGGCTTTACGCTACTGACGCCGTTTAATTAATAAAAGTGTTTATAATTACGTCATTAAGCGTAACTCCTAATCTAGACTTCCGATTCACGTGAAAATTTACAGACATGTTCAATAATCAGTAACTAAGATTATTGTACTTTCATATTTCTAAAAATCTCGTTTTATTGCTATAAGGGCATTACGGTCAATATTTAGGCGATTAACGGAACCGTCGGACAATCGAGGTTTCAAGTGGTATAAACGCAGAGGGTTATACCAACATGTAACTAGGTCCTAAAGGAACTTTAAGGCATGTCTAAACCTATCCAAACCGGGTCAGAACTGAGGTCAAAGCAAAAGTCAAACTTTTGCGTCTTTCGGTTCCGAATCGGTTCATAACAGAAAATTGTCGAATCAAACAAGCGTAGACAAGTTTTTATACTTATTATCAGTTTATAAGAATGATAAAACAGGTTACACACCTTCTGTATCGTTAATCATGCGTTAAATTGAAAATGACACTTCTGTTGACTTTTTCTAATTACCAATGACTCGACAATCGACCTAGTTAGGATTGGAATCAGTGGGTGCCCTTTTAAGGGTTAATTGCCCATAATATTACCAACTTGTAACAACTTTCGTTTCGACAAATCTCTGGACCGTTTATGATTTATCGCCAAGTCAAACCGTAGTTACGACGGTTTGACTTCTAGGCTATAAACGAATCAAGACTCAATTTAGATGGATCAAGAGCACTTACATGTGTCTAATGGACGATTTGAAAGTCTTGTATCAGGTCTTGTGCTTCTCTAAATGTCCAGAGATGAAGTGTGCATGTATGTTGCAACTTTGACATTTTTATAAGAACTTTAAACATCAAAGATTTTTGCCACATGAGTCTAGGGGTGTAATCAGATGTCCAACATGTGTCTTACAAGCTAAAAACCACCTTAGGCAGCCCAAGGTATCGAAAAACCATGTTTAAAGTCGGTTACAACATGCAAACAGGCACCTGTCTGTTTTTTCTGCATCTGCAGGTCGGACGCGGCCCGCCTGGGATATAATCAATTCTTACGCGGGCCGCCTGGAGGCTGAAATCAGGTTTTTAACTTTTATAAATTGCACTCTTGGCCCCTAGTCCCCCGAAAGGTCGTTTTCTCACAATTTCTTGCATTTTAAGGCTTTGTAATTTTTATATAGGGGCTTTAAGATTTATACCCACTTTGTAAAGTCCCCGGGTAACTTTGTGATCACCCGAAAAGCCCTAAATTTCAACGTTGACGATTCTAACCCTCACACACGAATTTTAGCATAACTTTCTCATACGGTAACGAAACTTGGTGAAATTTTTATGGTGCATTCTTGTGAGCATAATTAATCGTTACAAAGCTTCGGGCTTGTCAAAAGGTCACTCAGAGGTATAAGTTAAACATGTTGACACATTTAACCCCTGTAGTTTGTAATCTCTCACTTTCTTTCACAGTTCTCATCGTATGATCCATGATCCATTCGTTTAAGGTTATAAACATCAGGTAGGGTTATTGTAAAGTCTAATTATTCATTGTTGACGTTTTGAACCCTTATATTTACACAGTTTCATTGTTTGTCAACTTTAGTCCTTCAAGAACATTCTTTCACACGTTCAAAGGTTATGACACGTGTCAAGACATTATAGGACGTAAATTTTTCGAGGTGTTACATCCTCACTCCCTTAAAAGAAATCTCTACCTCGAGATTTGTTAAAGTAAATGAAGTATTTTCTGTCTTTATATTGGGCTTAATCTTCCCTGGTACTCTTGAGCCTCTAAGGCACTCCACTTGGCCTTTATAATAAGTACATGTATCTTTTTGGAGCTTCTAATCCTGTCGATCCTTAATTGACAGGTTGCTCATCATATCATAAATCTGTATATCCTCATGTGATAGTGTTTCATGACTTATTGACGAAGCACATCCTTCAGTCACTAATGTGCAACATATTGCGAGCTCCTTCAAACTTCTTAAATAGGTTTTAGCTTACAAGCTACTTGATCTTGATACATTCGATTTCCTTCGAATGATTTCCATATTTTCAGAGCTTAACTAGCCTGATAATTTCACAAATTTAGTACACCCTTCTTGGGTGATATCTTTTGATAAACAATATTCCTTAACAAGAACTTAGGAAGTTTGCTATTTTCATAACTCCTTGATTTCTTGCCGTATACTGGCAACCTACAATCGATTTTGGATTTGTATGATCTTATTTGTTGTCTCCCAGGCAACTTTCAGATCTTGATAATTGGACTTACCAATTCTCTATCTAACAATCGATGTTTAACATTCTATCTATCCCAGGTCTCCAAAGGAGTAGTCTTAATACTTACTTAACAATTATTATAGAAAAGCTTATCTTAATGTGAGATGGTTATTCCAATCACTATTCAATACCAATCTTAAGGATCAGCTAATCCTTACAGTTAGTCGAACAAATCGACGATCTGGGGCAGCTGATGGGGGTTCTTAATCGTTGCCTAATCAAGGTTGCGGTAAATAATGCATAAGCAAAATGAACCGTCTTTCATCATTAACTATACCGAATTCTCAGGATATTTGAGTTAGGCTATATGAACCCTCTATTTTAACTTAGTTAATCAGGGTTTCGATTCTTTCAATGATGGTACTAGCCGTCTTAGAGATTCCATAGTAATACAACCTTAATGGGATATAACTCTTAATTCTACCTGCCTCTCAGGGGGTAACAGGGTAATATTAGGAGAAGATAAACAAGATATAAGGAGGTTACAGAGATTTTCCAAATCTCAGGCTCCAGTTCATCCATCATTGTTTGTGTCAATTAAGTGACACATTTATGTTACGAGTCCACGAGTTCTTTAGTCGGGAACATTTACTTGGACAATTTCATTCGGGATATCTTCTTTGAATACTACTAGTCGACTTTAGTACGATATGACTATTGGGATATCTCAGAGGTTCCATGCATTAAACCTCCATACTGATCAGGCATGAAAGCAATCTATGGGACACACTAGGATACGCCACTCTTCATATGGCACTTTTATCAAACATAGTTTGGCATTCGCAGGCGATAGAAAACAATGAGAAAATAATAAAATAAAATAATATACATTGTCGTACTCTTTTTGAGGAAGAGTACTCCAGATTCTTATGAAAGGATTATCTCCGAGGATGGGAGAGAGGGTTATTAAAGATTCCATTGGTAAATCATATCTTATCTTTAATATCCGAAGTTCTTATGAAATCAAAAGTTTGTTAAGCTTATGGTCTTATGAGAGACTTAGCAGCACCTGAATCCTAACGTAACTCTTAGCAAATAAATCACAGTAAGGGATTTATCTAGTGTCATTATTACCGTGACTTGCCTCTAATCATTCATCAGGAGGGTTAAGCGCCTCCATTTTTAATCCTTTCAAACTTAGCTGCAAAGTCTATGACAATTTAGGCAGTCTCATCTATGACTGGTCGTTTCTTAATCTATATAACGTGAGTAGCTGAGGTAGATCCATAATGGATTTATAATGAGTAGGTTTTGAAACCTTAGTGCCCCCTCTTCTTGCCGATGCTAACCGCTGATAATCATTTGCATTAAGCTTAGATTTTGAGTAAATTGCATAGAGCACTAACTCAGCCAATGGATTTAAAATTTGCGACATACTGTCGACAGTCTATAACTTTTATGGCAAGAGTCAGAAAATTCCTATTTCATCTTCTTCTATTTTGTGATGGGGATAATAGGTTTTTCTAATAAGGTCCTTAAAACTTGGACCATTCCACAATGTATAAGAGGATCCTTCTTGAGGATTTTATTAGTGTCCTCACTAATTAAAAGTATTGCCATCGAATAGCTTTGATGTATGATTTACCATGTCCTTTTCCGGCATAACCGCTGATATACCTAATGGTTTCTACTTTATCCTTTCCAGCGTTTAGTCCCCATAAGCAAGCCAAGAGTAACTAAAACATAGTGGTAAAATCTTGGATTCTAATACTTAGTCAACATTAGGAGGATAAGTAGTTGACTTATAGTAAGAAGTAAGGAAGTTATTGTACATGTGCTTATAATTAATCAGATTGGAAATTTTCACAAACTAGGCACCTAGCTCGGTTGGCTAGGCGCGCGAAAGGGTGCGGCCTAGACCCAGGTTCGATTCCGGGGACGGTCGGTTCCACCATTTTTTTCGCTGGGAACCTGACGCGGGCCGCGTAAGGTATCACTCAGGGCTTACGCGGGCCGCCTGAGTCTTCTGATCAGAAGAAAACTTTCAAAATGACAGTCTTGGTCCCTGTTATGCATTAAAGCCATTTCTAATATGTTTAAAGCTCGTTAAGTCAACTTTAAGGCCCTAAAATGATGCCTAAACATTGTGGACATGAAACATGTAATTATGAGGGTTGTCTCATAAGGAGTTTTGATAATTAATTGCTTCTTATCACCCACGATATGGGCTTGGTCACTAGACGACCAATCCTTCCTATTACTATATCGAGTCCTCCTATTAATAAAACAAGGACAGCGGAGAAGGGTAATTCCTAATGGATATAAAATATCCATTTAATATTGTCGAGGCAGTCTCTGAGGTACTATCGGTTAATTTTACTTCATTCTTAACGCTTAGAGTTTTAACAAGCAGATTTAATGATTTACAAAATCTATTGTCTACAAGAGACTTATCTGCACCTGAATCAATTAGTACTCTAGCATGAGCGTTATTGATAAAGAAAGTACCTGTTGTGACATTGTCATCCTGAATAGCCTTTTAAACATCCATTTGAGAGCTTCCAGCTTTAGTCTTTTTAACTTCCTCTGGCTTTTTAGCGTATTTAGGGCAGTTGGTCTTAATGTGCCCCTTTTCTTGACAGTTGAAGCATGTTGCATCTTTTATCTTCTTGCACTCTATCGTCTTGTGTTCTTTAGACTTGCAAATTCCACAGGATAGAGGCTGAACTTCATATCTGCATTCCCCGAGGTGATATTTCCTACAGGTTTTGCATTTGGGCTTTTTACCAGTCCGTGGTTTGTCCTTCGAATCTTTCCCAGACTTCTTGGTTTTATTAGGGCAATTAGTTTTGATGTGCTCTATTTCATTGCAACCGTTACAGGTTGCGTCCTCCATCTTCTTGCAGTCCAAGGTCTTATGCCCCTTGGACTTGCATATCCCACATGCAACAGTTCTCGACTGTGTATGCAAGTTCGATTCATACCTGCACTTCCCGAAGTGCTGTTTCTTGCAAATTTTGCATCTGGGTTTTTCACCCGACTGTTGGTTGTTTTTCAATTCCTTGCATTCATGGGTCTTGTGATCCATCTCTTTACAGATACCACATCCCCTGATCTGTTCATATATGCATTTACTGAAGTGCCTCATCTTCCCGCAATTCTTACATTCGGGTTTAGCCTCCTTTGGCTTGGACTGGTTATAGTTTGAACCGGTCTTACCCTTTTTACAACCTTGAATTGGGATATTATTGCCCTTTCGTTTGTGGTCCTTCAGTACGCGATCCATAACGTTATTTATGGTTGTATTTAACATAGCCTGTAGCTCGGTGCTGGTTAAGTTTAGTCTTACATCATCATTCTGATCAACTGGACGTTTGTGAGCTTCAGAGGAATCAGCCATGGTGAAGCTTTGAAGGCTACAAACCAAGTAGTAATAATTGGTTTAATTATATGGTGAATTTTCGAATTTGATGACTAATTAGCCATGGTGTAAATAAACCATATAGGCCAATAGATAGTATTTGATTTATTTGATTATGTTTTGCCTAGGTTTTTAAATAGACCATCTTTGGCGTTTAACAGGATAAAATCCTTCGTATTTATTAGACAGGGGACATAAATCATGACTGTCAATGTCGTACTGACATTTTATATAGCACAAGAGCTTATTCCCAATGACTCTTGATGGCACAGGGGCCTTGTCATTAGGGAAAATTTAAAACATAATCGATGATTCCTTTGGATCGGAATAATTTCATAGTTCATTGTCCTGACAAGAATTTATGAAATAAAAACTATCTTTTCATGTATACACCTTTTCCCGTAGGTACACATCCCAATTGGATGTTTTGATGCGTACATCATGCTCGACATTTACCAGCCATGCTTTCTATTAATCATTTACGCTAAATAAGGGATTTGAAAATTTCCTAATATAAGGATGACAAGTGTGATTTTATCGCATCACTGTTGTCAGGAGTGTTAACACATTTTCAAATGTTAACAATGATCTGAATCTCTTTTTAAACAGGTTTTACCATCTTAGCTAGGTCTTCAATGACATTCAAGCTAGGTCAAACCTTTTAAGATTCTCTTTTAATATTTGTACTGGCAGGAAAGGAATGATATTTATTTTATTCAGGATTTCTATCATAAACCCTGATTTACTAGTTAATAATAGCACAAATGGCCTATTTACAAGGACATTTATAAATTATAAGCTATGATTTCAGAGAATCAAAGCATGAAGATATTTCAGCACAACAGGCCTAGTCGCAAAGGCATTTATAAATTATTAGCTATGATTTCAGAGAATCAAAGCATTTAGGTTTGAGCATAGTTCATTACCTTTCTCGGACAGGGAGTCATAGCTACCACTGTCCTTTGGCTCATGTAGAAATGAGCAAGGCCTGTAGGCACTATATTACCAATGTATGGTCAAAATATGATCATCTTAATTGAAGATGT